>JABUQX010109002.1:0-22500 GCA_015478945.1 Trachelipus rathkii
CCCCCGAGAGAGAGATTACATCATGTAAATAGGTCCACACCATATCTAAAGTGAAATAGAGACGCGCTATTGTTTTCTAGAAAGTTAAAGATTTCCTCTTTACTAACAATAAGCATTGGCTTTTCACGAGTATTAACTCATGGAAGTATCATATTACCATCCTTTGGCTATACTATAAAACACATATTGAAATTTGATCATTACACTCACCCACTAAGTAAACTAATATTATCTCATAGAGACAGCAAAAAGCACATTATTAAATTTAATAAATTTCTCTTTTATGCTGTTTTTTGAGAAAGGAACTTCATCCAATGTTGATAGATTTTCTGGACCACCTTGTGTATGTGTGTGCAAGTGTAAGTGTCCGCCAAAATCTTTCCCGCGCGCGCCAAAAAAAAAAAGGATTTAATATCAATTTAAATAAGGTAAATTTGATTTGTATATATTTATCTGGTAAAATCACGACTTTTGTAAGCAGAAAATGACACATTGTTTTTATAAATAGACTATGAGGCCTGGCAGTGTCACTTCGAGCGGCGACGCACGTCATAAATAGTATACGGTGAAATTTATTTCCCATTCTAAACAGATTCATATCAGAAACTTGTCCGACAATATTCCTATCTATCTGACCTACTGGTAATATATATATACTGTGATGTACTCTCTAATCCATTATTTCATAATAAATTTTAACAATTTATTTCTTTCAGCGTTTACATTTTTTTAATTTAGTTAACCAACAAAAATTTATTCTTTTTAATTAATATTTATAAAAAACTCTTTAAATGGGTAACTTTTTAAAAAAGTATTTCCTATATATCTATTGATGATCACCGAAAAGCAAAACTGATGGAATTTAGAGAAAAAAAACGTAAAATTAAAAATTTTAATGGGCTATTTTATTTAATATTATTTTATGATTGATTTAATTTTTATATACTTTTCCTCTTTTCTTTTAAATTACGTAATATCATTTTCCTTCAACCATCAATTTCCTTATTTCCTCAATTTATAATAAATTTTTAGCCTCTTTCATTAATTAGTTCACATTAAGTATAATAATATAACTATTAATTTTAATTTGATAAAATAAGACAAATAAATTTAAATTAATAATTTTAAATTAATAATGAAATAAGAAATTAAATAAGAATCACCATTTTCTATGAATTGCTGTTGAATAGTTGTAAAAATTTTCAACTTTGTGCTTTCAGTGTGAGGAATTTGGATTGTTTTATTTATTTTATTGATCCAACCAACCAAGCAACCCTGCTGAGTCTGTAATTTTTTGTTTGCTCTATCCAACTCCGGCTCCAGAGCCGGCTCCGTCATTTTAAAATTCTGACTATTCTACAAACTATTTTGTATTTTTTTTTTCTTTCATCCAACTCTGACTTTGGCTCTATCAAAGTATTTTTTTTCATATTCCGCCCCCGATTTCACTAATCTTCGACCTAGGCTCCAGCTCCGGCTCCGGCTCCGACTCCTGCTTTGGTGTCCTGTTGGAATCACAAGCATGAAGAATAAATATATAGAAAAGATAGTTCTTTCTCCTTTCTTCCATCGAATTTGGATGATGGATGAATGATGCAAAAATTCAATGTTTCTCATCCGCCAGTCCAGAGACCGGTGTGGTGAGCTGACTGTAAAGAGAGTTTTTATGTTTGTATCATATAATCTATATTGCTTATTATTATTGTTTGCAGATAGAGAAAGAGCGGGAGGGAGAGAGAGAGAGAACCAAAGAATGTAGGTTGATAAATTTTGGAATCAAAATGTGAGTGAAAAGGTGAGGGTGGGTGGCCCGACGGCATCCAGGCATAACACATCCTATCCTCACTCCTTTCCTTCGGTTTTCCTTACCTATGATTCCAACTTTTCTGTCAACACGCTCGTCTGGCATTTTTCTTGTTTGAAAGTGAATGATTGTCGTTTTCTATTTTTTTAATGATGTATTACATTTATTTTTTCTTTTCTTCCTACAGAGTATTTATTTCATGAGAATACAGAGTATTTATTTCATGAGAATAAGTTTATAGACTTTTGCTTTCTTGTTTTCAATTACAAGATTAGAACTTAAGCTTTATAAATTTAGCTTGCCATTACGAAAGATATTTTTTTGTAGCTCATTTTTGCGCAGGCAAACTTTGACTGACAACTGACAGAGATTGAATTTATTAGGATTGATTCCTTGACATTGAAGGTATTATTATTATTCATTTATTATCTTATTAATTATTATGCTCAGTTAGTTATTGCTTTTCTTTATTATTATTATTTTAAATTTATTAAATTTTAAACTTTTAAATTTTTATTAATTATTATTTATTATTATTATTATTATTATTATTATTATCTGGATTATGATAGCTTTTTGCTGTAAACTTATCAAATTTTATATCTTTATTAGATTAACTCTATTATTTTTTATTATTAATTATTTTTATTATTATTGCTTTTTGCTTAACTTATCAATTTTTATTATCTATTATTATATTATTATTCACTTATTATTATTATTATTATTATTATCTATTCTCTTTTTGTTTTACGGCATATCAATTTCTATTTACATTATTATTATTATATTATTGCTGCTTTTTTGCTTACAATTCATTAAATTATCTATAACTATTATTAGTAATTCTTAATGCTAAAGTATTAATTAACTATATTATTATTATTATTATTTTATTTATTATTATTTATTATTTATCTATGAATTTCATATGCTATATGTTAATGTTTTTTTTCAGCTTGTGTTGCTGAAAAAAACTTAGTTGGGACTCCAAGTTTTTTTTTCCAACCTTGTTTTTAACCGTTTTATTACCTGCAAACTTTTCTTTTCTCTCACTCAAGGACTGTTGAAGGAGAAGATTTCCCTTATTTCTTCCTTTCTTCCTCTGCCTGGAAGAGGAGGATCAATCTTGTCTTTACTCCCGGCTTGTGGTTGAATTCATTTTTCCTTCTTTCGCCTGCCTAGAGGAGAATCAGCATACCCCTAAACCACTACCCCCAGTTTTGTTTTCCTTCATTTCAGAATCTGAATTTATATTCTGTAACGGTAACGGTGTACCAAGATACCAGTTGGTAGCAACCCCAGAAATTGATAAACAGCAAACAGTAAAGAAGAAAAGGAGGTGCTGAAAAGGAACGTGACCGAAAAGAAAGAAACTGTCTGATAGTACTTCAAAGTGCAGAACTACTACTAGTAGTAGTACTGGGCATGAGACTGATAAAATCAGTGCACACGGGGACAAGGATTTTGAATCGGTATGTAAAACATCATCAGCTAAATTTGTAGATACTGAGGCTGAGATTTCTCACAAGATGTACCTTCTGTTTCTACAGCTCCTTCAGTTTCTGTGGAGCATGTTAATTACTTTAACAAACAATGTAATGATGAACATCGCTTGTTGTTTTGGAACTACCACCCTAATAAAAAAACTGACAACCGAGTGGTCAAGAGGTGTTTCATGCGAAAAGATGGTACAAACAGGTTGTGGTTGTCATACAACAAGGACAATCATTCTCTCCACTGTTCAGTGTGTTTGGCGTTTTCCAGCACCTCAGAGAAGTCATCTTTCATTGAGGGAATGAATGAATGTACATACACGTGTTGAAGAACACGAACGCTCTTCTTTTCATTTGAGATGACCTACAGCATACCTAGTAGATCGACAACAGTCTAGCATTTCACACCTGCTCACTCGTAGCCAGCATGATGAGGTTAGAAAGAGACGACAAGTGATGGAAAGAGTTGTGAATGTGATCAACCGTATTGGTAAGAGGAGACTGAGCTACAGAAGAAGTAATGAAGAAGCAGTAGACTCACTTGACAATGAGGAGATCGACCATGATACATTTCTGGAAGTTGTAAAACTACTTCGGAAATATGATTCCTGCACTGCCGATCATCTCTCTCACGTTGTTCATAACAGCAAGAAGCACAATGAGAAGGCAAAGAGTTTAGAGGTCGAGGATCATTGGTAACTTTGATATCTAAAACTACAGTGAATTCTGTTATCACAGTTATCCGGGATAAAATACGTCAGGTGATTTCTAAAGATGTAACAGACATGTTTGATATCGAAATTGATAAGACTCAAGACACCTCAACACAAGACGAGTGCTCTGTTTTTTGTTAGATATGTTTATAGCACTTACACTATTAGAGAAAGATTAGTGAATGTGGTGAAATGTGATGAATCTACTGGCGAAGCTTTTGTGCAGCTTGTTTCTAAGACCATGTTAGAATTAAATCTTGATCTCAATAACTGTGTTGGAAATTCAACTGATGGTGCAGCAAACATGCAGGGGTGTTACAAAGGTTTCAGTACTCTGCTAAACGTAAGTGGTCGTAGGAGTGGTGAGAGTAGAGTGCTTCGAGGTGATATAGGTTGCATTAGGGAAGGTGCATGTGAATGACGCTGGGACTATTGAGTGGCAGCAGAATGTTCTGATAAGTGTATAATCGCTGAATACGGCAGAAAGTCTCGCAAAAACAAATAGTTCTAATATTGTAAGCATTTTAAGAACGCAGTTCAATTAAGATAATTCATAGCACATAGTAAGGTTTGAGTACGAGGAATAGAAATATTTCTAATAATATATATATTAGTATATTTAGGATATATATTTTATATATAATATATATGTTTATTTATATATGTATATATTATATATAGTAATATTATATTATATATATTATATATATTATAATATATAATTAATTTAAATAAAGGTAAACACTAAAATTATATTTCATGAGTAATGTTTGTCACATCTTGGCTTTCGGAGCAAGAAAGAAGATGAATTGTTTTCAAAATATTTAAGACATTACGGTAGTGACAAGCACAAGTAATCTCAAAAACACCAATAAAATGTTTATTTTCTATGAGATGAATGTTTGGGGATGTTGGAGGTGTCGATGAGAACATTTTCTACTCTAAGTAGATTAATATTAATGGTGGTGTTATGTCATTTCAAAGAAAATCCTGTCGAATATTATAGTTAGAATAATGTTGAATTAAATAAGCTATAAGTCTATAGTTCTTGATTTAAGTGAAATGAGATGGGAGTCTTTAATTAATAGTATGACAGAGTTTGTTTTATGATGTGATATATGCGCTATGGGTTACATCTTTTTTGAGTATCGTTGTCTAATGTTGATTAAGTCGGTTAAGGGAAGTGTCTTTAAAGTTTCCCCTATATAAAAATTGCTGCGCTCACTTAGAGCTGCGTCACGGAACGCCAGTATACCCTCCCTGTGAAACGGTTAGGATTTAGTTGGTAACCGTGCTAGAACGCATTGATAGTAGTGCTTAACAATTATCATATATTTATTTGAAAAGATTCATTTTATTTCGTCTAAATCAGAAGGACTTCATAGCTTATAGAAGCTCTATTTTATAACTTATTACTATAAACTATTAATATTTCATCTAGGATTTTTGTATTTGCAAACAATCATTAATTTTTGAATTTACGTATAGATAGTAAGAGAATGCATGTAAACACAACATATATAAATGACATTTGATTCCATAGAATATAATATATATAGATAGATTGTTTTTGATTAATTCTGTGCTTGTCATACTCCGCTTCTCATTTGTCTTAAAATTTTTTCTTCTTTCTTGCTACGAAGAAGGCCAACATGTATTGTTTGGACGAAACGTTAGCAAGTCGTTTTGTAATTTAGTTTGTAGATATTTAAATGATCCCCTTTTATTAAAATATAAGTGGTTTTAAATTTATATCATATTTGGCTGTATGTGTATTTCAATCTAGACTTAAAAAAAGCAAAAAAAAAATTGATATATATATTATATATTTATATTATTAATATATATATATTATAAATTATATTATATTATATATATATATATTTATATAATTATATATATATTATTATATTATATATATTATATTATTTTATTGGCACTAGGCCATTAGATAGAGCGACATACTTTTCTACCTAGCTGCTACTTCTTATTCGGACTGCGGCTTGCACAATAAAATACGCGTCCGGTGGAACTGTTAAGCGCACGTTCCATAATATATTGTGTAATTTTTTCATTGATACTAAGGATTGTTTTGGCATTCAAGTTTAAAGGATTATATATGTACAAGTATGAGAAAGGAAGACATATATTGAATGTTATCGATAATATTGAGTGAAAAAAGGGGTCAAACCACACCCATATACAGAGCAGACCACTGTGGTAGTGGAAGCAGCTTCAGAGGCATGCATGAGCTTTCTACGGTATAAACAAGCAGTAGAGGGACCAAACCCAGCTCCCACTATAGATATAAACTGTGGTGAACGAAGAGGATTGAAAGATATATAGTTATATTATTATATATAATATATATATTATATAATATATATTATATATATAATATATATATTAATATATATATATTATTTTATATTATTATATGGAATTGGTATTACGTTCTGTACAAAAATGTTTGTGGAAAAAGATGTAAACATTTTGTAAATTTAGGTTGTCAACAAATGTAAAAATACTCATACTTGTTTTTTTCAAAAATGCAGTGATCATAAATTATAAATATAAATATTACATTTTCAAGTTTGGCTTTGTAAATTCAGGTAATGTTCCGAGATTAATTTTTGACTAGATCTAAATATTTTTTAATATTTAATACAACTTAATATTAACTGGTATTTTTTTATAGTTAAGTTTTAATAGTTTAAAATTATAATAATTAAAATACTATTTGTTTTTGGAAATAACAAATTTTTAATATAAATAATATATACTCATTATAGGTGAAAGTCTTATATAGTACACTTTATATAAAGTTATTAATATATTATTTAATAATATAATTATATTAATATTATATTATTATAATTTTTATAAAATTTATCTAATACTATTTATTAAATTATAATAGTTATCTATATTAATGATACTATAAAATTATAATTAATAACTATAATGTACACTATATATATTATTATTATATAATTTTAATATATTATTCTATATATTATAATCATAATTATATATAATTTATTTATCTATCTCCATAATATATAATCTCACTACATATAAAATATATAATAATCATTAATCAACCTTTTATGTAGCTTTATCTCCCGTTTACACGCGGGTCTCCGGGGACATACATGGAAAATATAGAATTAAGGCGTTATCCCTACCAGCCGCCACCAACGTGGTTCAGCAGAGCGCGTTTTAATTTGCCGGTAGATATATCAACTGCTAGCCGGAGAATTGAAACCAGCGCTCTGTCAGTATGAATGAAGTGGGGCGAGATAGATATATACAATTTTTTCGTCGCGATAAGGCAAATCTGTTCATCATTTTTCATCGATTGTCCTCAACTAAACGATGTCGCTGATCGTCATACTTCCTATATTTGGTCTAAGACTTATAAAAGGTCTCCCCAATCTTATCTGAATCCTCCATTCAGAAGTAACTCTATTTTCTCTATCTCCAAGACTATATATATATTTATTTTGTTATGTATAAATATATTTATATAGATATAGATATCATCTATTTATTTATATTTTTTATTTATTTTGACTGATTATGTGCATGAATTTTGTTTTATGACATTTATAATATGTATGTGCCAGGACTCACACATGGAGTTGATTTTTCAACCAAGTGTGGCCGCTTCCTTGTGGGCAATTGGCATAGTATAAATATAATTAAAATTTAGCTGTACGGTCCATGTTATAATTTTCGGTCATCTTAAGATTTTGTGCGATGTGCTTTCGCGTGAAATTTCCCCGAAAAAAAGTAAAACGGCTAATAAAAAGTCTTTGTCCTTCAATTAGTGCCACGTAGAAATATAAAGTATTTGTGATTATAAAAAAAACTTTTCTGGTTTATTCGAGTCATATTGTTTTACTTTTGGGGGATATTTTCCCGGACAGGATATGAACAAATTACACGAATCACGGGATGGTCTCGAAAATATATAAGTAAAACTTGATATGAAGTACTATAATTTTATTTATTATTACTATAGCGCCATATGTAGACTAAAATTTATATTTATATGTTATATAATATATATATATAATATAGTTATATTATGTTATAGCTAATGATATATTATTATTTATATTATATTTATAATTATCTATTATATTATATTATTATAATCTATATATAATATATTTATATTATATATATATATATAATATATAAGTAATATATATATATCTTAGTAAGATATTATATATATATATAATATATTACTATCATATCGTATGATTTTAAAGTTAACGGGAACTATTAGTCCGCTAACGATTTGCAAAGTTAGCGGAAACGTTAAAACGCTATCAAAAATGTTAGCTTCGCTATTAGCGGTTAGCTGATCTAGTGGAACTGTGCCTCCACTGGTAATTCTTAGCAAGTTTGATATAAAATATCCATCCTTAACTTTTGGCAGAAGCAGTGCTCATGATCTTGGGGAAAACTATAGTCTGTTGTCAACTCTGGTATTTACATCTTTATCGTGTGCTGTTTATGTGATTTATTTAGTTCATTAATATTACATTTAATTATTGCGACTTTCCAGATTTCAATTCAAAAGTATGGGTGAAGTTTCTTGCCAGTCCAGAGCAAATCTTTTTACCCAGGCATCTAAATAATGTTTTCAATAAAAATGTAGTGAAAAGTTAAACAAATTTATTGAAGTGCATGAGCGTGTGTCGTCTCCTAATGAATTTGTACTAACTATTTTAATCTAATTTAATAGTGCTAAATTCAATTTTAAAGTCTTAGCTTGTGGTTAGAATATCGTAATTAAATATAAAACATCAACGTATACGAATAAAAGTGCTACATATTTAATTAGGCAGAGCGAGATAAAAGTATTGTTATTTGCATGGAAATAAACTTGTATAATTTAATCCTATTAAAATTTATTAAAGAAATGGAAGTGGTAGAACCATTGATCTTGTTAGAAGAAAGAGAATAAGCCGTTTCAGAAAATGGCTGTAGAGTTGAGTAAATGAAAGTGGCTAGCTTCAAAATATTGTTAAAAATATTTTAAAATATTTTATTGTTAAAGATATTTTTGTTTAAAATATTTTGTTTTTATTTCACTGCTTTAAAATGCTAGTGTGAAATTGCCATGCGGATGTAACTAAGGAAGCTAAAACGTTGGATTAGAAACAGTTGGGATTAGTGTTTAGTGGCCTAGACCTACGAGAACCTGAGAACAGACTGAATAGAAAAATGAGCTAAGGATTATTGGAGCGTAGTTGTATAAAAAATAACAATAAAAACGCTCATTCACATTGCTAGATTTATTTAATTTCAATATTATGTAATGTACTGAGAGTATAATAGAAGGGATTTTTTTTTCATACACCTTAAGAAATTTTAATTTGTACGTGGCAAAACTGTCATTTACTGATCAAGACTACATAGTGTCAGCATTATTTCTTTAAATCATATTTTTTGAATTAATTTTTGTTTCTCAAGTACCATTCCCTATACCACTACACTACCTTATTTATACATCAAAGAGAGGTTAGTTCTATGCTCATCAACCTTTCGGGCACGCTATACCCCTCTACTGTCATCTTTTGATGTGGTTTGAGATACCGTTATACAAAACACTTTACAGTCTGATTCTACTCTTGATCATGTTGTTTGAATTGTTCAAATATAATATTATATAATATATATAAAAAATATATATACTATAACTCATTCATTTGTGTTAGATAATAATGAGAATAAATAAATGAATATATATAACTAGTATTTACATATATAATTATATTTATATATATATAGATCTAGTGTCATTGTTACTGGGTTTATTGATAAAATATTATAGATTTATTATATATTTGCGCAATAAATATGGTTTTATAATTTATTTCTTTCTTGATTTAATTTTTAATCTTTGTTCTTTATCGATGGTTTTGAACTACATATCTGTGGAATTATGTTTGAGAAGAAGATTATGTGTTTTTTCACACGTTTAGACATTTTTATTGCGTGATGTACGTGCACTTAAAGTTAAAAATATAAGATTTTTAATTTTTTAGTACATTTTATATTTGATCATAACCCTCTACGAAAAGAAGTAAATAAGAATGTTTCAACTTGGGTTATGAAGGCAACAATTTATTTTTGTAAATTTAATATATTATTTTCAACACATAGCAAACCTAATATATTTATTATAAATAATTTTTTATTAAATATCTTTATTAAAAATATATAATTACATTATATAAAATTTACATGCTATAATCATTTTATTATTTGTTTTGTCAGTTACCCCAAGGACATTTCTAAACTTTTCAGTTTTACCACAATTAAAGGAATTCATTTTCTTTTTCCTTTTGAGTGGAATGTCTTGTGATGGCCTTTTAGTGTTCAATTTGCATGTAATACAAAACGCCTTTAACGTAATATTCAGGACAGAATTTTGGTTGGGATCGCGGTGTCAAGCTGATGTGAGATTTGGAGTGGGTCTCTAAATATAAAGATAACCTACGTTCGTCATATTATTATTTAGATCAAATTAATAAATTAAAACGCAAATTATCAATCCTTAAAAAGAGTTCTAACCCTAACCCACTTATTCCATTATTAATATTAATATTCTCATAAGTTTTGGGTCAAAATATATCAAAAACACAAATCATTTTAAAGAAAAAATATAACACTATTCTTATACACTATCTAATCTATCTATATCACATATCTTCTTTGTAGATTCTAAGATAATCTTATGGTATATATCTAAATCCTCTAAACTCTTAAATAATAATATATAATGAATATATCAACAAAACTCATTACATACACGGTGGCCATAATGTGGTTTAGGGACTTCTCTTTTTTCTCATCTGCCGACTCTTAAGTTTTTCCCTTCGCGGAGGGACGCGAGTTCGACTTTCTGTCTGGCTACCAGCCCGGCTCACAACATTGCGTTCGTAGGGATTTTTCTGTACTATTTCATTCCACTTACGGCGTAAGTGCATTACTCCTCTCCTACCCACTCTCTACCCTAGCCCTATCCAATACGCCACAAGTTTCATTATCCCTTCCAACTCCCCCCACACTCTCAGTTCTAAGTTTTCTGGTCCAGGACAGCGTTCCTGTCGTTTGCTTCGATAATACCCACGTTCCTGGTGTCTTAGAATTTTCGTAGATGCGACCGCGCAGCAGTCTGCCTATCATCTATACTTAAATATTTAATAATAATAATAATATTATCTATATTATATATTGTATATTATATATTATATTCTATCTTATTCTATATCTATCTATTATCTATCTATATATCTTTCAATCTATCTATCTATCTACTATGTATTATATTATATTTATATCTCTTACTACTGTTTATCTTCTTTATCTTATCTTCTTTATCTATATATATCTATCTCTATATTTATATATATAGAATGTAATTGAAATATACTATTATTCTTTTAATGGACTTTACCTGGTACAGTCATGTGTGGCTACGCTCTTAGATTGCCCTTATTTCATTCACGTTTTGTAGTGCTCGTTCTATTCTACTTGGATGATCTTTTCTAGTCGCGTCCTTACGCGCAACTGGTCGCGTCTCGCTAACTTGTATTTTGCGCTCTCCGCTCGCGTGCCCATTGTTCTAGATCACCCTCCATGTTCTTTATTCTTTCATCATGCCCACTCATCTTGTCGGTGATGCTATCTTTGCACCCTGCTGCCGGTAATTTGCTATCTTTAGCCGTGCTCTGGAGGTCTGGACGAATAATCATGCTATTTATTGGATCCGAGTTCAGCGACACGACGCTCTGCTGGTGAGGCCCGCTGCAAACTGTTCCTTAGCTGCTACTGCCCGTTGCTGTTTTTATGACGCGAGGTATTCCACACGCTTGTGCGCATGTCCCCTACGAGGTTTTTACGTAAGTATTGTAAGCTTCTGCAGCGTCTCTCCCAGTACTTGGGGGGTCATCACTATCGGACCAATTTAATCCCTTTTCCTTGCTTAACAATTGTCCTTCACTGCTACATTCTGCGCGATTTCCATCCACAGTTTTTCCTTGATTACCGCTGGAGCAGTGAGCGGCACGGTTGATCCACTCTTATTGGCACGTGTACCCTCTAACAGTTCATGGTGAGGTCTATGCATTAAGACTTCGGCGGTCTTGGGTTGACCCTTCCGTCTTGGCCCTCTATTGACCCGGTCGTCACAGTTTCAGCTAGCTTACGGTGGTGTATTCCATTGGTAACATCGTGAGGTCATGCCTTACCGCGCTATCTTATTCGATACATTCGTGCAGCCCTTCACTCAGACACCGCGGTTTTTCACGTACTTATACTTCACAGTTATCTTTTACTGCCATCTATTCTAGCACCGACCGTACCATGTCGGCTTTCCCCTTCATAAAATTTTTTTTTTTGCCCGTCCGTCACTTCCTTTTGATCACTCTCATATCTCATATCTCTCATATCTCTCTTATTATATATATACTATCTTATTATTAATCATATTATCTATCTACATATCTCTCTTATTACATATTTATACTCTTATATTATACATTTATCTCTCTACATTCTCATTATTCTTATATACACGTCTCTCTCTTATCATATATATATATATTATCTTCAGATATATCTCTCTATCTCTTAACATCTTACTCTCTTATTATATTATATTAATATATATATATCTATATTACTATATTTCATACTCTATCTATACTCACATCGTATCTATATCTTAGGCTTACTCTATATCTCTATATATATCTTAATATATATTTCTACTCTCTATCCCAATTTCTACTTAATAATTAATCTTTCTTATCTATCTCTTATTATATTACTCTATCTTCACTCTAATCTTATCTATATAGATCTATCTATATCTCATTACTATATATCTATATTATATATTATATACTCTCTATCTATCTTATCTTAAATATCATGATATCATCATATATCTTCTAATCTTGTATCTTCTCTATCTTATATTGTCATTAATCTTATATCTATTATATCCTATATAATTGTATCTACTATATCTTCTTTCTCTCATATCTATTATCTACTTACCACATCGTCCGTCTATTAACCCTTCTCTCTGTGTTCCGTTGCCGACCGGCTAACTCTTGCTCCTCAGCCCACTTTTTTGCTGCCTTTCACGCACCCGTCGTCACATTTATCCTTGCGCGCCTCACCACATTTATCGTGCCTTGGGCTAAGAGAAAGTTCGTCCTAAAACTGCCCCACTACAGCAAGACCGTGGGCGTCGTTTTGTTTATTCATAAACCTCGGATTTGAAGATTTTCTCATTTCACCTGTTATTTTAAATGGACACACTAACACGGCACTCATTGCCAGTGTAGTAGTTTTCGCACCTGAACGTGTGTGTGTGTGTGTGTCGAAGTATTGACCTTGTGTTTGTGATGTGTGGTTGTAGAAGCAGTTGCTTGAGAGTTTAATCATTTTTATATCCGCAACACAAAAATTAACTGAATGCTATGTTTTCAAACCCACGTCATTTGTTTTCTCTCCCACCTCACTTTTTTTTCCTCACACTCCTGGCCGCTTTACCGTTCCTCCGTTAGGCATATGACTTTCACTACATTCTGATTCTCAGTCACCTTATTTTTTACACATAGTCTAGTCGTATCTTATCCATCGCGGTAGTCTCTTATAGCTTCTCCTTTCATAGCTACACACCTGTTCACTTCTGGATGCTTTTCGTCGATTATACGCCTCTCTCTGTTAATCCTTGACCTATTTTTTATAAATTTATTTTATATCATCCACTTGATTTCCTCGTATCTTAAACATCATATCTCTCCTCTACTCCCCTCACCTCACATCTCGCGTTAATATCCATTAATCTTCACACTACAATGGTAGTCGTCAGGCCCCTCCTCCTTTTGTTCACATCGACTCTTCGCTCGCTTCTTTTGCCCATGTACGTCTTTTATCCTCTTGCTTTTCTCCGGGCTCTTTTACCCGCTGTTATGGTCATGCAACCTCTACGGACCCTATTTTCAGTTTGTCTTCCGTTGCTTTCCCACGAGCCGGCTCTTCGTCATCTTGGCGTTTGACGCGGGTCTACATCATGTTCCGCCGCCATTCCCATAATCCTACATATTTCTTGTCTTCACTTAACTTTTTCCCCACTACTCCCATACTTCTCAGCTACCTCCTACTACACTCCTACCTGCTCGTACTCTCCGACTAATCATATGGTGCTGATCATTCTGTACACACCCTTTCTTGTACTCTCACGCTCATCGTTTTTTGTTTCCCTCTGGTTTGCAGCATTTCGTCAAACCTGTTTTACAATCCTCTGCTGCGGCCTCGTCTGGTGGACTGACTGGTTTCTTCTCCATAACATTTTTTAATCACTCCGGTACGCGCGGTCTTGGTATCCTTAACGTCCCTTCCTGTTTTGCGGAGGGCTTCCGTGTCCCGTCCTTGCCAACTGCTTTGCATGCGTTGACACGTACACATCTTTTTGTGCATATTTCACGCTTCCTTGTCACTCAATCACCCCCCGTATTTCTCTTCAATTCTCGTTCATTCTATCTATCTCTCTCTTCTTCTCTATCTCTTATCTATATCTCTCTATATCTCTCTATACGTCTTCTTATCTATATATCTATCTATATCTTCTCAGTATCTTCCTCTTCCTCTATCTCTTTTTATCTCTTTTCTTCTCATCTCTATCCTTCTTATCTCTCTCTATCTCTCTCTATTCTCTCTATACTATCTCTCCTATATCTCATGTCTACTTCTATTCTATCTACTCTCTATTACTATCTTCTATCTATCTCTAATCTATACTCTCTCCTCATTCATCTCTATCTATCCTGTCTCTCTCTCTCTCCCTCTATCCTTATATGGTCGCTTCTCCCGACTCTACGTTCCTACGGCTATGTCTCTCTGCACTCCTTAGTCTACTCCTCGCCTCTCATCCTTTCTTCTCTTCCTACGGCCTGCTATCTTTTCACTCGTCTCGGGGGCCGCCCTTAATCCCTCCCACTCCTTCCTTTTCACCCCCCTTCCCCACTTGTTCACCCTGTTGCACATCTTAGTTTTTGCACCATTCGCACACGCCTGCCCGTTTACCCTCCTGCTGCGGACGCCCCCGGTGCACGCGACTGCAATTTCTTTTTTCACCCCCCGTGTCCTCGCCTCTCTCTCTCTCTCTGCTCTCTCCTCTCTCTCTCTCTCTACAAATATATATTATATTAGGCTGAGCTCTCAGCGGGTAGTACGCGCTGATGAGTCGGGGTTTCCTTGGTGAGGTTCAGGGGACGCGTGAGGTGGATTTCTGTGTATAATCTGTTCTAGAGGAGGGGGGTGGGAGGTATAGGGTACTATATATCCACTAATATATATATATTATAGTCATACCTACTACTATATAAACATATATATATAACTATCACATATATATACTATATATTATATACTATATACTACTATATAATTATCATATATCATAAGTTATATATATCATCACTATGCTGGATTGTCATATAATATTTCTTAAAGGTGTCCGGTCTTGGTTTTGCTACGTTAGCTAATGCATGTATTTAAGGTCTATGGCCGTGACTATTTTATATTACTTATAGCTTATTTTACTTATTGAGTTATTCTATTTTATTTAGCTAATACTTAAATTTTTTTAATCTGTTTTTCATGATGTATTTAATCTATTTGTTCATCTGTCTATTGTTTTTCATAGTTATGTTTAGTTTTTCCGTTTATGCTAGGCTCATTTTGAGGTGCTTGGTCATATATTATTATATATTTTTACTATACTACTATATTAATATTCATGTTATATATTATTTATCTTTTTATATTTCAGAGTATGTAGGATAATTGCATCATTATCTATATCTACGTGAATTTATTCAGTTCTTCAAACAGTCATTAGGTAATTAGTCATTAATCGCATTTCCTGTTCTCTTCTGTTTAATTTATTTCTTTCAATTATTTTTAAAAATTAATATATAAATAGTTTTCTTTTTTATTTTTTTTGCGTTAAAGAAAAATATATATATATTATTATTTAATATTTTATATATTATTATATTTTACTATATTTATTTAATTAATATATTATTATATTATATTTTTTATCATATAATATGGATAAATAGGAAGTAATATTTCTTTATTTCTTATACATATTTATTTATATATATATTATTATTATACTTATATTTATATCATATATATATATATAATTATATAATTAGTTGAGCTAGTATATAGTAGGCTGGGATACACTTAGGGTTTCTTTCACTACTTCGGTATCTAGTGCGGTCTTCTGATATTTTTGTTGGGTGGTATGTGAGCTTATTTTTCTTTGAAGATTATGGGGTTTGTTTTAGGTGTGAGGAGTTTTTTGTGAGTTATTCGTTGGGTGAGGTGTGAATATTCAGGTGGGTAGTATAGCGTTGGGCTGTCCCAGTACGTTTATTAGTGGTACTCGATGAGTAGTAGATTAGTTTAGTGAGTGTGAGATATATATATATAGAGTATATTATATAATATAAATTATTATTTAATATTATTTTAATTATATATTTTTATTTTAATTAATTATTATTTTAATCGTTAGTAGTATTATGGTATATTTTGGTTTCATAAGTACGGGTCGGTGTATAGTTATTATTTTATATGTTATTATATTTTATATATTTTTATATTACTTATTATTTATCTGTGGGCTAGGTTAGCCTTCTGTATGTTGGGGATTTGTGTTGGCTTGAGTTTTAGTTGAGGTGAGTTTGTTATGTAGGGTTGCTTATTTCTGGAGATATGTTTTTACAACTTTTGTTTTGATCTTAAACCTATTCTTTAGAGATATCGAGGGCATTCTTGAGAGCGACGCTACTAACGTAGTGGACTTTTATATATGATAAAGTGTGTTTAGGTTTGTAGGGCGTGGTTCTTTATACATGTTATAATGACATGCTTGAGATCACGAGAGAGTCATGATCTGACTTGTTTTCGGTGGCTCAGCATGGGACAGACTCTGGATTTAGTGGTGGTATCTTCTTTCTTTAGCTATAGCAGGTGATGATACTTATGTGACGCGCACTATAGATTGGACCTTATTTCTTAATATGTATGTAAGGGTTATATGTTTTGTCAGTCCGTGATTCATTTGATTCTATATATCTTTCTCTGATTGATTCTTAATCAGGTTCATCTGTTAATGCATTTTTATCCTTTGTCTATAGCTTTTAGTTTTGATCTGTCGTCATACCAGTTTGGTCTTATCAGCCGGATTTTTTCGTTTATTTGTATTGTTATTATTTGTAAAATTTGTTATAACTTTTTTTTTATTCTATTTATAGTGTTTTTATTAAGTAATCATTATTATTTTCTTGATTCCGTTCTGTAATTAAGTTGTACTTTTGCTATACTTGTTTTTATTGTAATAAAAATTATATGATAAGAGTCTTTCGCACTCTAGTCAATTTAGCTTTTTTTGTGGTTCTGATTGGTTTTGTTGGTGGGTCTGTAATATATATCATATATATACTTGATATTGTGGTTCTGATAGATTTTATATTATTAATAAGGTATATATTTATTATATAATAATATTTATACTCTTCTCTCTAAATGTTACCATATTATTCACATTTTCCCACCACTAACATATTCACTTTTTTCTAGTTTTTGTTTTCTTTTATTTTTTTTTTTTTTTTTTTTTTATATTTTATATCATTATTATAATATATAATAATTATTTATTATATTATATTATTATATATTATATATATATATATTCGTTTTATATTTTTTCATTTATCTTATATTTATATTAGTTTATAATATTTTATATATTAATACGTATTTGTTTTGTAGTTATCGAGTATAATCATTGTTATATGTATATATTGTGCTATGTTATGTTTTAGTAATTAATTTTTTCTGTTATTTTATTCTTATTCTTTTATTTAGTACTGCCGAAGTTGATTACCTATTATATGCGTATGATTTTGTTTTTTTGTTTCGATATCGTATTACCTATTATGGTGATAATTATATTAGTATATATTTATTATTTTTATTATATACGTTTTTACTATTATATAGTTTCCTTTAGTGAATAGTGGAGTAGGATTTGGATGTTTGTTTTAGTATTGTTCGAGTGATTAATTTGTATTCTCCGAGAATACGGGGCGGTGTGATGTGGGGGATGTGATATTTACTTCTACTTACACGCGGTTCTTCTCTTACGTCATCAGCGGAGGTGCGAGCGGAGAGAGTGGTACAGATTGGGAGGCGAATCCTATCGTTGGTGTTTTAGCGCGAGGGAGACTGGATAGTATGAGGAACTGTATCATCTCGTGTCTTTTCTCTATGTTAATATATAGATGAGCGTAGTTAGGGCCGCTTCGGGTATAAGGAAAGATCATGAGTCAGTTTATATAGGGCTAGAGATGGAACTGGTTAGCTTCGGGGCAGAGGTTATGTCAATGGAACGTAAGTTGCACGGTTAGCGGACAATGTTTTTCAGTGGTTTATTTTACAATTTAAGATATAAATACTTGAAAATAAGAATTTAAGTTTTGGTCTATTCATGTTTGTTTTACCTTCATCTAGTAAACGAAAAAACTATTGAGAAACCAGGTGATGAATAGATGGAAAAGATATTGAAAACTACTCTCCTGTGCAACATTTTGTCGTTATTAGCGTTTCAAATATTCTGCTAATGGTACTAATAGCATTTGTGATGAGCTAGGTTAGAGACATGAAATGAGCAAGTAGATTTGCATCAATGTATCCTGTATTGCTTAGCTGGTGCTAACTATTTCTAGTAATATGGGTGGTTTAGATTATAGTGTTTTAAAGTTTTTCGCTTCTTCCACTAGGCCTTATATTATCATTATACTTGCTATTATTCATGGCTATATCGTCGAATATTATCATTATATTATATATTTATTATATCTTTATATTCTATATATATATTATTATATATTTTATTACTATTATATATCTATATTTTTTTTTATTATATTAATATTACTAATATATATATATATATTCATTATATATATTATCTTTTTATTATTTTAATAATTTATATTATTATATATATTTATTTAATTATATTATACTATTTATTATTTATATTATATTTCTATTTACGTATTATATTTTATATTATTATTATTAATATATTATATTATATATATAATATATTATTTATATATATTTTATATTATTAAACTATTATAATTATTTGGCGTATTTATATTAAGCGCTTTTATCTTGTTGTTCGATTTTTATTTATTTAGGGTTTACACTTATTGTTTAGTATTGGAATCTTCCTTTTTCATACTCTTTTTCATTTTATGTTTTGTATATATTTGTTTTTATATTATATATTATTTTAATATACTATTAATATTAATTTATATTATATTATATATTATATATTATTTAATTATATTGTTATAACTTTTATATTTTTTTAAGTTATTTATTTACTCTTACTAGAGTATCGTATCCATTCGATATCGATATAATTAATTTATCTATTCTTACTATTCGTTCTGATCTCTCTCGCAATCGATAGGTTACTGGATCGCTTTTTAATCTATATATCATATTACTTATTTCTCTCGCAACCAAGAGATTGCTGGATCTATTCTTAATCTGATATCAATCATAGGAACTATTTTAAAGTTCAAGCAGATTGGTAAACGTTATAAATTGGATAGTGGCTTATGAGCGGTTATTACCTATATCTGAAAAATTATTTAGTTCTACAAAAATGTGTAAACACTCATTTTCTCTAAATAGGAAATTTCTATCTATTTTTAATAATATTATATTTTCTTTATATTTTTAAGCGCCTTTAGCTGCTAGTTATGATATTTAAATTCATTAAGTGTGATAATTATTGGGTAATATACCAAATAACTGTATTTTTCTCAATATAGTACTTATTATTCCTAATATCTATCATAATATGTTATGCGTATGCTATCTATCGTTTTAATTTTTTTGGTTTTTTAATTATTTTTATTTTCTTTTTTTTTGTTTGGGTTTTGGGTTTGTCCCATTAGTGGAAATCTGTGTACGGGTACGTATATAACGCTAATTTGGATTTCGTTTGTAATAGAACTTAGTATGTTTATAACGGCGGATCTATGAACTACCTTTAGGGTTTATATTATATTATGATTATTATAATGCTTAATTTTTCTGTAGTGTGTATGTTTTTCTTTTCTGTATCTGTTCGAGTTCTTCTCTCTGTTAGTTATAATGTATTAATTTCGCGTTCTGATAAGGTTTTTGTTATTTTTCTTGTTTTTAGTATTCTGCTAAGCTTCGTAAGTTATTTATTTATTTTATTATTATTCTTGTATAGTTAGGTTTTTTATTATTGGGAGTTATTTCGGTATTATTCATCTGGTAATAATATTTATATTATTTATTTTATATATTATCTTATTATTATATTAATATATATCTATTATTATATATAATTTATTATTATTAATTATTATATTTATATACTATATATTATTATAATATATTTATTATATGGATGTTTAATAATATATAATTTAATCTTTTATTATTATTTTATATTATTTATCCTACTTAATTTTTTTTATTTACTAATAATTTTTTATCAAAGTATCTATATATTTTATCCATATCTTTGTTATTTTTTTTGAGTTTTTGTGATTTTTTTTTTATATGTTTTGTGTTTTCTATGAGTATTATTTATTACTAAATATTAGGTACAGGGCAATGTTTGGTATTTTTTGTAGTTTATTATTATTTATTTTTTGTGTTTTTATTTTATATATATGTTTGATTTTTTTTTATATTTGTCAGATTAGTTTTAATGGTAGTTTTTTTGTTCTTATTTTTTTTATAAAGGGGTTAAATTCTTTACTTATTGTTTTTTTTTTATTTGTTTGTGTATTTTTTCTTGTAGGGGTATCTTTTATGATGACGTAATTATCTATTATATCTTATGATGACGTAATGGTATTATATATCATATTATAGATGATATTTTATTTACTTGAAAAATCTTAATTCTTTTTTTTTTTTAGGTGTATTTTTTTTTTTTCGTATTATTACTCTTTCATATTTGGTAACTGACGTGTGTTTAGTAGTTTTTATTACTAGCTTTTATTTTATTTTTTTATTGATTCTTATTTATTTGTTTTATTGTTGTTTTTTTATATATTTGTACATATATAATGGTTGTTATATTAGTATTGTTATTTATTAGTAGTGTTATTTACGGTTAGTACTCATTGTTTTTTAAGTTGTTGTTTAATCACCGCACATAAGGTTCCCTATGCTACGTTTAATATATTTATGTAATATATTATTATTGTTTCGTTTTTTTATTTTTTTGTATGTGTTTTTTTTTAACTTATTTTTTATACTATTATTTATCTTTATCATTTTTATATTTTATTATTTATCTATATTCACTTTTTTTTTTTATTATTATATATATTTAATATTATATATATTTTATATATTTATATTTATTATTATTTTATTTTTTATATATCTTATATATGTTCTTTATATTATTATTTATATTATATTAATATTTATTCTTATTTTTATACTTATAGTTTATTTATATATAGTAATTACTTATTATTAATTATTTTATTTTTTACAGTTTTTTTTGTATAGTTTTGATGATTAATATTATATATTTATATATATATAATATAGTATTATATAATATATCATTTATATATATATTATTATATATATTTAATATCTATATATTTTATATTATTATTATTTTAATATTATATTTATATATAACTGAACATTCTTATTATTATTTTTTTAACATATATAATTATTTTACTCGCTTTTTTTTTTTATATATATTATTAATTTTTTTTTTTATATATTATTATTTATTATTTAATATATATCTATTATATATATAATAATATATATATATTTATATCTATATATATTTTATTTTTTTATATATTTATTATTTCTAATAATATGTTTCTGGAGTGTTGAGTTGTAATTTAAAATATATTGATCTGTTATTAAGTATATTAGTTTATATATTACGTATAGGTATTCTGTAGTCTGATTATCTATATATACATTATATGGGATATTAGTAATATATTGGTTATGTTTTTTGTGTATCCTTAGGTTGGTGAGTAATATACATTGTGAGTTGTGTTGTATCTACGTAGAGTGTTAATAGTGGATCTTTTTCTTTAATTTAAAAAATAATAATTTTTTATTATCTATATTATTATTATAGTATTATTTTAATTTTTTTTTTTAGTTTAATTGATTGACAGTTATTTTTTATGAATTGGATTTGTAACAACAGAAGAACCTATAGTTAGACTATAGGATAAGTGTTGTTGGTCAACTTGTCTTTGGTGAATATTATTTGCTTGTACATTTACAGTTTTTAAGGAGA
>JABUQX010109003.1:0-11372 GCA_015478945.1 Trachelipus rathkii
GGTGTGCCTATGGTATGGCGGGAGCAAAAGAATCACACAGTGACTGTTATTTTTGTTTGGTTATTGTGAAAGGTATCAATCGTTACAAGAAAACGTAAAAATTTGAGTATCGCGGATTTGGAATCAGCAGGGCGACCTGTACCACACTCCGACGATGTCCCCATCTCCAGTGTTCACTACACTCCCCAGAGACTAGCATTGTCTGATGAAAGAAGATATGCCAGGATTTTGGGTGTGGACACGTGGCAGATAGTGGTAGTGATATGAAGAAAGTACTTTCTACACAGCAACAGTTCAAACCAGAAGGAAAAGATCATGAATTTAGTAACGAGAGTTAAGTCCTCTCCAAGCAGATCTGAGCTTTTAGCATCTAAAAGACTAAGTGAAAAGAACTGTCTAAAGGCCGAATGGTAAAATAACTTTTTTTTCGGACAAGAGAGGTATGTAACTTCTTCATATTTCATTGAGAAGAAGACCTAGTATACTGTAGGAACATCCCTGGACTCCCTACTCCAAATGGGGTTAACTAAATACCGACCAGAAGATTGCGATTGTTTATGGATATTTCAACGAGAAGCTTGAAGTGTGTTTTTATTTGCACAATGGCAATAGTTATGCATCGATTTCAATAGGTCACAATAAACAAAACTGAAAAGAGGGAATATGAAAATATAAGAATGAATCTTGCAGAAGCTTAGATATAATGAACACCAGTGGTTTCCTATATGCGTTGATTTGAAGATGGTCAACATCTTAATTGGGCAGCAAAGCGGATATACTAAGTACCCTTGTTTCATATGCTTGTGGGATAGTAGGGCTAAAGAAGACCACTGGCAAAAAGTTGTATGGCCTGCTAGGGAAAATATGACTGTAGGTGCATCAAATATCATTAACGAACCACTGGTTGACAGGGGAAAATTATTTTCCCACCACTCCACATCAAACTAGGACTGATGAAGCAATTTGTTAGGGCACTAGACAAAGATGGTGAATGTTTCAAATATATTTGCAGATTTTTTTCCAAGGGGTTGAGTATGGAGAAACTCAAAGCTGGAATCTTTTGCGCCCTCAAATTCGCCAAATCATCAAGGATGACCAATTTCAATAAAATTCCATGACTGAATATTGAAGCATCTGCCCTGGAAAGTTTTGTCCTTGGTTGTTTAGAACTTTTGGGCAACATAAATCTGGCCAACTATGTAGAACTCGTACAAAAAATGCTTTCAGACTTCAAAAATTTGAAATGCTAATATGAAGCATAAAGTCACTTTCTACATAGTCACTTAGTTCGGTTTCCGGATAATCTAGGATGTTATAGTGAGGAACAAGGGAGAGGTTCCATCAAGATATCAAGGTGATGGAAGAAAGATACCAAGGAAGATGGGATACACACATGATGGTAGACTATTGTTGGAGCCTTCAACGTGATTGTCCACATTCTGCACACAGAAGACAATCATATAGACAGCGATTTGTAACGCATTAATTGTGATTTCATTGTACTGAATTGAATGTTTTGACCTATTAGCATTTTATGTACTTACTCATTAACAATTTGATATATATCTTTCGTGTTTTTTTTTTTTTTTTGTGAATTACGTTACAACCTAACATAAATTTTTGTTTTTTATTTTTTTTTTTGACCCACCCTGTATTCTAAAAACTCGCCCTTCCCCTCGGAAAAACAGAGGTCCTATTCGTAAACAGGGCAACAATTTACATATAAAATGACCTTCAAATGTTTTGCCGCAAAATCTTTGTTGGCCAGTAATAATAATAAAAAATAATAAAAATAATAATAATAATAATAATAATAATAATATAATAAATAATAATAATAATAATAATAATAATAATAATAATAATAATAATAATAATAATAATAATAATAATAATAATCATAATATAATAATAATATTAATAATAATAATAATAATAATAATAATAATATAATTAATAATATATTAATAATATTAATAATATAATAATATGGGTTATAATAATATTAATAATAATCTAATATAATAATCAATAATAATAATAAAAAATAATAATAATAATAATAATAATAATAAATAATAATAATAATAATAATGATTAATAATAAATAATAATAATAATAATAGTAATAATAATAATATAAAATAATAATAATAATAAGTAATAATAATAATAATAATAGTATAATAATAATAATAATATCATAATAATAATATAATAATAATAATAATAATAAATAATAATAAATAATAATAATAGAAGAGAAGAAGAAGAAAGAAGAAAGAAGAAGAAGAAGAGAAAGAGAAGAAGAAGAAGAAGAAGAAAGAAGAAGAAGAAGAAGAAGAAGAAGAAGAAGAAGAAGAAGAAGAAAGAAGAAGAAGAAGAAGAGAAGAAGAAGAAGAATAAGAGAAGATGAAAGAAGAAAGAAGAAAGAAGAAGAAGAAGAAGAGAAGCCAGAAGAAGAAGAAGAAGAAGAAGAAGAAAGAAGAAAGAACTTACAAGAACACCGACTAGCAAGAACTTTAAGTCATTCAAGGCTAGTCTGAGGGAAGATGGGGTCACCGGCTTAGAACGTTATAATTAACCCTCTAAACGGTGAACCACAAAACTGTTATTACAAAATATTATTGTAGTGTGATCGGTGATCGATGATGTCACCGGCTTAGAATGTTAGAAATAACCCTGTAAGTGGTGGACATCAAAACTGTTATTACAAATTAAGATGATAGTGTGTCGATGAGGTCACCGGCTTAGAACGTTTGAAATAACCTTCTAAGTGGTGGACATCAAAACTGATTAACAAAATATTATGATAGTTGATCGATGATTGTTCCGCGGCTTAGAACGTTAGAAATAACCTCTAAGCAGTGAACTCAAAGCTGTTATTAGCTAATTAAGATGATTGTTGTAATGAGACCACCGAACTTTTAGAGTGTTTAGAACTAACCCCTAGCGGTTAAAACATTAAAACTGTTCAATATAAGTTCGGCGACCAAATTCTTATTAAGATGTACTTTTAACATTTACCAAATGATTTCAATAGTTCGTTGTGGATTTAACCTTAATCTAATTCTATCGTTTTAATAAAAGTAAGATTCGTATGAGTTGAAGTTCACAGACCAATTTCCCTAAAGTGTTTATCTAACTTTTTCTTGATTGAATAATAAGATGTTGACGCTGTTCACTATTCATAAGAGAAGACCTATTCCACTTCCTCAATTAGTCCGTTAAGTTGAAGAAATTATTTATGCTATATTGGTTTGAAATCGTTTATGACAAAGTTTATGTCCCATTACTTCGTGTTACATCGTTAAAATCATATCTAAAGATTTGCCTGTAATCGATATTTTCAAATTTATTTAAGTATTTTGAAGACTTCTTTTAATTTCCATCTCAATCTTCTTGTCTCCAAAGAATGTATATCTAATTCGTGTAGTCGTTGCTCATATGACTTGCCTTTCAATTCCAGTTTCAATTTGGTTGCCCTTCTTTGAATTCTTTCAATTATTTCTATGTCCTTTTTGAGATATGGATTCCAAAACTGTACTGCGTATTCCAGATGAGGTCTAACTAACGTTTTATATAGAGAAAAACTATTATATTTTTAAGATTTAAATTCGAAATTTCTGGCAATAAAACCTAGAGTTTATTAGCTAAAGCCTAAGAGCTTTATTAGCTTGTCTTCCAAACTTTAATCCTTATTAATTATTAATACTCCGAGACTTTTTCCCTCATTGACAACTTTGAATACTGAAGTCATCTATTTTGTAATCATATTTGCTGTTCCTATTTCCAAAATGTTAACCTTACATTTATCGGTATTAAATTTCATTTGCCATGTTTTGACCAATTTCTCAAATCTTGGTTTCAAATCGCTTTGAGAAATTTTATAGATCTTTCTCACAATTTGCGCGATTTTGCAAGAGTTTCGCATCATCCGAAAATTTTGAAAATATGCCTAAAATATTATCATCAATGTCATTTTACATATAATAATGAACAGTAATTGGACCCAGGACAGACCCTTGGGGTACACCACTAATAACATTCGCCCATTCTGAGCATTCACCATTGATAACGACTCGTTGTTGTCGGATCCAATAACCAATTTTGAATCCAATTTAAAAGTTTTCCTCGAATACCATGAGCTCTAAGCTTTTCCAATAATCTTTGATGAAGGACGGTATCAAATGCTTTTTGAAAATCTAGGTAAATAACATCAAAAGATTTATAATTATCTACAACTATTACCTTATTAAACGAAGAAGAGAAGAACAAGAATAGAAGAACAAGACCAATGAATAAAAGAAGAAGAGAAAGAAAGAAGAAAGAAGAGAAAGAAAGAAAGAGAAGAGAAGAGAAGAAGAGATGAAGAAGAAGAAAAAATAAAGAAATAAACGAAAGAAGAAGAAGGAAGAAAGAAGAAAAAAGAAAGAAGGAAGAGAAGAAGAAAGAAGAAGAAGAAGAAGAAAGAAAGAAGAAGAAAGAAGAAGATTAAAAAAGGTTTAAATATTATTACATTGAGTTTCATGTATTTTTTTAAGATCCTGATACATTTTATGTTATCTATGATACAATATTTGAAATTTAGAGCTTGATCTTTTCAAAAATATTAACTGCATTAATTATAATATACAAAAATGAAATCATATGAAAAATTCGATTAAAGAGCTTTGCCTTTGGCTTTGCTCAAGTAAACCAGCTGTTGAAACCTGATTCCTTTTCCTTATATTCACGAACTGGGAACTCTAAATTTTGTATAATTACCGTGGAGAAGGAAGCATGTGCAGCTGAAAACAGAAATTGTTTAAAAAAAAATTAATTATATGATAGAAATTATAATAAAATGTTTATACTTGAGAGTGGGTCTACCTTAAATATTTTAATTACAGATGATGTAGAAAAACAAAAATTTGTAATTGGTTGTCTAAAAGCAGATAGCGAGGCTAAAATTAATGTGTATAACATGAAAATATCTTTGTAGATATTGGGTTAAAAACATTATTCTGTGAAAATTTATACTACAGATTTAAAAATAAACATACTCAGTCATTCATTTTTGAAATAGCATGACTTTTTAGCTGATTTTAAGCATGATTTGCTTAAAGATCAAGTATATAAATTATGCAACTTTATAAATAAGGGTGAGACAGAGGTAGATAACACTTTAAATATTTTCCGAAATTCTATTTCGTTTTAATAAAAATCTTTCTCGAGACAGTTCTGAAATAAATGCATTAATTAGTAATTATAAAAATTTACTTGTAAATTCATATGAAAATCCTCAATTAAAGATAAAGGAACAACAATTACTAAAATGAATTGTTACATTCAATAAATATAAAGAAAAAAAATCATATTCATGCAGCGTGTGTGTGTATATAATGATGTCACAGAGTTTGAATTGAGTTGCCGGAATTCAAAGAAATATTCCAGAAGATTTGAGAGTGAGAAAGACGAGAGCTGTTCTTCACTATCTTAAAATACGCTCACCTAGCTTGCCGATAATTTCCCTTACAAAGTGAATATCTCTGGCAAAGCGGTACAGCTACGGAGCAGATCAATTCCATCTTATTTATTTGAGCGCATTAAAACTGAAATAAATGGACTAATTGAATCTAAAGTAATTAGGCGTACAAATTCTGATTGAGCCTTACCTATTACGGTCTTACAGAAGGATAATAATCAAGTTCATAGTGCGTGTTCTAAGACGTTTGAATGATCTCACGATAACTGACGATTTCAATTTACCTCGAATAAATAATATTATGTTTCAATTACAAGGGTGTAAAATATTTAGCAAGCTCGACTTAATTCAAGCTTATTATAATATACCAGTGGATACCGACAGCCAAAAGTATTTTACAATAACCTGTCCCCTGGGAACCTTTTCATTCCTGTGGTAAATTCATGCCGTCAAAATTATTGCAAGTGCCTGCCAGCGGTTTATGAATTTATTATTATTAGATATAAAAGATTGTTATATTTAATTAGATGACTTTTTTTTCCTCCTTTTTTTTTTTTTTTTTTTTTTATAGCAATTGTCACCACCACTCACAGGCCAGAGCCCTATTCAGGGGAGGGGGGTGATGGGCACGCCCAAATATTGTCATTCCTGCTACCGGGCAAATTACACAGGGATGACAAAGACGCAAGCTTTAAAGTGAGAGAGATTAAATTCAGCCAGGAAACACAGAAGATGGAAGAGAGTTCCACAGAACAGTGGTGGCAGGAAAGAAGGAAGCACCGGAGCCAACTAGCCTGGAGTTACCAATATCTACGCAAAACTCGTGCGCAGACACAGCACCCCTTGTGCTACGAGGGCCGTGGTAAAGGTGGTGGTGACGCGGTGTATGTTTCCCGTCGAACACCTGCCGCTGCCCGTATCTATAAAAAAAGATAAAGCAACAACATCGCACCGCAAAGATAAAGGGTTAATAGTGGTGTTCCTCAGGGTTCAGTTTTATTTAAAGCATTGGAGCAAGTGTTCAAAAGATTACTATATACGAATATATGTTTGAATGCCAGGAAATATATATTTGGAGTAGATGAGGTTAATTGCCTTCTGTTTAATATAAGCGAAAGGAGAATTTTACTTTATAAGGATAAAGTGTAAGCTATATTAAATGTGGCAAAACCGTGTAATGTTAAACAATTGAGAGCATATCTAGGCATGATAAATTTTTTTCGTGAAAATTTAGCCGCTTCAGCACAAATATTGCACCCTTTCATAAATTTATTCAAAGGTCGTCCTTACTTTAATAAGAAGAAAATAAGTTGATGTGAGAAACATGGGAGTCTATCCTAAACTGGAAATGTATATTATAATATATTTGAAACCTACTGCGTTTTTCAATTTCTAGTGCCTTCAGATCTGATTCTGTTAATAAAGAAATTTTCGCATTACATAGAGAGGTATTATCTGACAAAGACAATGAGTATAGTCAATTAAGTAAAGAGATAATGTGTGGTGCTAGGTGCTTGCAAAAGTACGGCTATATGCTAGCTGGTCACCAAACCATCACATGTAAAATTTTAATTAAAATAAAATAAGCGAAATATTAAAAGTTCAAATTTGCATGAAATGTGTTTATTAAACTTAAATTTTGAATACGACAAAACTTGTAATGTAATTAATAAATCAAGTAATAATTTTTTTTTATTATTATTTAAGTATAGAAGAAAGTAAAGACTTTTAAACGATAGCAAACCATAGTGAGATTGTGAATTTTATGTCGGAAAGGGTTAAGCTTAAGGGGACCATTAATTCTAGTACCACTGTAAAGTCATTTTTTTGTTAAAGAAATTGAAGAAACTCTTAACTTTTTTTATCAAAAACTGATAATAAAAAGCTAAAAAAAAAAAAAAAAAAAAAATAAATAACTGCTTATCATGGATAGTGCTTCTTAACGGAGCTCATTTTTTAAAGATTTGATTTTTAAAATATTTAACACACACACACACACACACACACAAATACACACACCAAAACTCACACACCAACACACACACACACACACACATATATATATATATATTATATAATATTATATATATATATATATATATCTATATATAGTATATATATATATATATATATATAGTATATATATATACTGTATATATATATATATATTTAATATATATACTATATAATATATTATATAAATATATATATATATATCTATATATATATATATATTATATATTATATATATATTATATATATACTATATATACTGTATATAATATATATATATATATATTATATTTATATATAATATATATATTATAATATATATATATATATATTATCTATACTATATATACTATATATTATATATATATAATATACAGTATATATATATATTATATATATATATATATATATATATACTATATATATATATAAATATATTATATATATATATATATATAATATATAATATATATATATATATTATATATATATATATCAGTAAATATATATATATATATATATATATATATTTATATATATATATATATATAGTATATATATATACTATATATACTATATATGATAATATATATTATGTGTGTGTGTGTGTGTGTGTTGGTGTGGTGAAGTGTGTGTGTATTTGTGTGTGTGTGTGTGTGTTGTTCTAAATCATTTTAAAAATCAAATCTTTAAAAATGAGCAAAAAATGGGCACTTCATGATAAGCAGTTATTTATTTTTTTTTTTTTTTATCTTTTATTGTTATTTGATTTAAAGAACGTGATTAGTAGCCTTCTCAATTTCTATAACAAAAAATGACTTTACAGTGGTACTAGAATTAATGGTCCCCTTAAGCTTAACCCTTTCCGACATAAAAATTCACAATCTACTATGGTTTGCTATCTTAAAAGTCTTTACTTTCTTCTAACTTACTTAAATAATAATAAAAAAAAATTATTACTTGATTTATTAATTACATTACAAGTTTTGTCGTATTCAAAATTTAAGTTTAATAATAATTTCAATGCAAATTTGAACCTTAAAATTATTTTCGCTTATTTTATTTTAATTAAAATTTTACCATGTGATCTTTGGTGACCAGCTAGCATATAGCCGTACTTTTTGCAAATAAATAGCACCCACACATTATCTCTTTACTTAATTGACTATACTCATTTTCTTTGTCAGATATACCTCTCTATGTAATGCGAAAATTTCTTTATTATAAGAATCAGATCTGAAGGCACTAGAAATTGCAAACGCAGTAGTTTTCTAATATATTATAATATACATTTCCCGTCTAGGATAGACTCCCATGTTTTCTCACACCAACTTATTTTCTTCTTATTAGAGTAAGGACGACCTTTGAATAAATTTATGAAAGGGTGCAATATTTGTGCTGAAGCGGCTAAATTTTCACGAAAAAAATTTATCATGCCTAGATATGCTCTCAATTGTTTAACATTATACGGTTTTGCCACATTTAATATAGCTTTCACTTTATCCTTATAAGGTAAAATTCTTCCATTGCTTATATTAAAGAGAAGGAAATTAACCTCATCTACTCCAAATATATATTTCCTGGCATTCAAACAGATATTCGTATATAGTAATCTTTTGAACACTTGCTCCAATGCTTTAAATAGGACCGAACCCTGAGGAACACTACTATTAACTCTATATAGTTGCCCATTCAAAATCTTTTTTTAAGAAATCAAGAATGGAAGATGTGTTTGGTAGATACCAGTCACATACGACCACCACCTTTACGCGCCCTCGTAGCAACAAGGGTGCTGTTGTCTGCGCCGAGTTTTGCGTAGAATAATTTGTACTCCAGGCTAGTTGGCTTCCGGTGCTTCCTTCTTTTCCTGCCACCACTGTTCTGTGGAACTCTCTTCCATCTTCTGTGTTTCCTGCTGAATTTAATCTCTCTCACTTTAAAGCCTGCGTCTGTGCTCATCTGTGTAATTTGCGGTAGAGAATGAAATTTTGGCGTGCATCACCCCCTCCCTGAATAGGGCTCTGGCCTGTGAGTGGTGGTGACAATTGTAAAAAAAAAAAAAAAAAAAAGGAGGAAAAAAAAGTCATTTAATTAAATATAACAAAACTTTTATCTCCTAACTCACACTCAATAACCATTATAACCGCTGGCAGGCACTTCCGCACTACCCATCTTCGACGGGCACCTCGCATTTCACAGGCAATGAAAGCGTCTCCACGGCGGACCACGCGTTCATCTCGCTCAACATACTCTCTTGCGCTCGTCGCTCACTACTGGTATACTTATATAGGACTTGAATTAAGTCGAGCTTGCTAAATATTTTACACCCTTGTAATTGAAACATAATATTATTTATTCGAGGTAAATTGAAATCGTCAGTTATCGTGAGATCATTCAAACGTCTTAGAACACGCACTATGAACTTGATTATTATCCTTCTGTAAGACCGTAATAGGTAAGGATCAATCAGAATTTGTACGCCTAATTACTTTAGATTCAATTAGTCCATTTATTTCAGTTTTAATGCGCTCAAATAAATAAGATGGAATTGATCTGCTCCGTAGCTGTACCGCTTTGCCAGAGATATTCACTTTGTAAGGGAAATTATCGGCAAGCTAGGTGAGCGTATTTTAAGATAGTGAAGAACAGCTCTCGTCTTTCTCACTCTCAAATCTTCTGGAATATTTCTTTGAATTCCGGCAACTCAATTCAAACTCTGTGACATCATTATATACACACACACGCTGCATGAATATGATTTTTTTTCTTTATATTTATTGAATGTAACAATTCATTTTAGTAATTGTTGTTCCTTTATCTTTAATTGAGGATTTTCATATGAATTTACAAGTAAATTTTTATAATTACTAATTAATGCATTTATTTCAGAACTGTCTCGAGAAAGATTTTTATTAAAACGAAATAGAATTTCGGAAAATATTTAAAGTGTTATCTACCTCTGTCTCACCCTTATTTATAAAGTTGCATAATTTATATACTTGATCTTTAAGCAAATCATGCTTAAAATCAGCTAAAAAGTCATGCTATTTCAAAAATGAATGACTGAGTATGTTTATTTTTAAATCTGTAGTATAAATTTTCACAGAATAATGTTTTTAACCCAATATCTACAAAGATATTTTCATGTTATACACATTAATTTTAGCCTCGCTATCTGCTTTTAGACAACCAATTACAAATTTTTGTTTTTCTACATCATCTGTAATTAAAATATTTAAGGTAGACCCACTCTCAAGTATAAACATTTTATTATAATTTCTATCATATAATTAATTTTTTTTTAAACAATTTCTGTTTTCAGCTGCACATGCTTCCTTCTCCACGGTAATTATACAAAATTTAGAGTTCCCAGTTCGTGAATATAAGGAAAAGGAATCAGGTTTCAACAGCTGGTTTACTTGAGCAAAGCAAAGGCTCTTTAATCGAATTTTCATATGATTTCATTTTTGTATATTATAATTAATGCAGTTAATATTTTGAAAAGATCAAGCTCTAAATTCAAAATATTCCCATCATTAATAAACCTAAAATTATCAGCATTCAATAAATGATTAAATTCTTTGTCTTCATTATGGTACTTTTTTTAATCTTCTTCTTCTTCTTCTTCTTCTTCTTCTTCTTCCTTCTTCTTCCTTCTTCTTCTTCTTCTTTTTCTTTTTCTTCCTTCGTTCTTTTTCCTGATGTCCTTTTGAGTCTCTCTTTTTTCCTTGCTCTCTTTGATCTTTCTTCTTCTTTCTTCTTCCCTTCTTCATTCCTTCTGTTCTCGTCTTCTTCGCTTTAATGTGGTTAATTAATGATGTAGATTAATAACTCCCTTTTTGATATGTTATCTCCCTTAAGATTTTTCAAAAAGCATATTTTATGATTCAAT
>JABUQX010109004.1:0-27966 GCA_015478945.1 Trachelipus rathkii
GGCTATCTAGAGTGGAGGAGTGTCCGTGTATGTCTTCTTATTGAGAACATAAGCACAAAGCTTGTTCCTTTGAGTGATGGGTGGTGACTCGCTCATGGTAAATCAGATTTATATGTATGCTTGGTCGATTAGTTCTCTCCCCGGAACAGAGGATGTCCTTATGTAGAGTTTGCAGTAGAGGTTTATTTGGACCAGCGTTATAAAAGAACACTCAAGGAGTGGGACGGGAATCCATTATTTTTAGAAGTTCAATAGGGAATTTATGTATCGTAGGGTTAGTAGTGTTGAGGTAAATCACAGCTAATTATCCGTGGTGAATGTGGAGATGGAATAGATGCAAAAATGCAGGCTCTCACTTATCTCTCAGTAATTCGGTGAGAACTGTGGTACGTTGATGATCTAAGATACATGTCTGCAAGTAAGATTTCCATGAAATATTATTTGGGACAGGAGAAACGGTTGGGAGCAACCCACTGACTATAACGACCAGGAAGTGTGTTGGTTCAGAAGAGGGAGTGAAATTCGAAAAGAATGTGCCCCGCCAGTGCTGTTGTGTTCAGGGTAAGTAGGATTGAATGTGTGTATAAGTTCAAAGGAGGGAGATGTTAGGTAATATGAAATTGTTTCTACTATCAATTAGTATCACGTTGAGAGGAGCGAAAAGGGTTTTAAGGGACAGGTACGGAGGTGATAGGCGACATTACATCAAAGATACTTACTAAGTGTGATGGCAGTGTGTGTTGAGTGGTTTTGCATGATTAATCTGCAGCGAACTTTGGTAATGTGTGGATGGTAAGCATTGTAGTCTCACAAGCAGAGGGAGAGTTGTACAGCTAGCCCATTTCTGGATAATTTATAGGGCAGCAGAATCTATGTTAGAGATGGTAGCGGTGAAGGGTATTAGGTTTATGGTAGGATTCCCTAGAAGAATTTGGAAAGGGCAAGGAAATAGGTGGCTTTTAATCCATTGTGCAGCACCCGGTGAACATGTTCCGAATAAGCAATGTTTTTTAGTTTATGGTTAAAAGTTAATTAAAAAAAGTTTTTAGGGATTTTTATGATGGACCGGGAAATATGTCGTGGTTATCAGAGAGTAGATTGTTACATTTATGTTAGATAGTCCAGTTTAAGAGTCAAGTAAACTATATGATGACATTTGTTTGATCCTCTGTACATATGATATTATTGTTTTTCTGTAAGCTAATAGAGAAGCTGTGTAAAATTAGAAGCGGGGTTTTCTGTTTGATTAGGGAGTGACACAATCCTTCTATAATTAGTCCTTTCCCAAGAAAAATCCAGAGAGTGAGACTTCTCTTTGAAATCTAGTTCTTACATTTTTCAACAAGTCCTCACCAATACGACACTTGCTCGAATAATCCGCCGTCCAACATTTTGTAGAAAGAATGAGACGCAGTCCATCACCCGAATATGATTTTTTGATCCACTCGATAGTCTAAAATCTGATGTTATTTATGGCATGTCTATTAAAATTAGAATTCTATCACCCAAATACCTGATTATTAACAATAACATTAAAAATGGTTATAAGTGGTTGCGTCTTCGTCATGGATGAGATAAAATCTTCTCTTCTCTGCATGACTGAAATGCAAGCTCGCTCGAAGGTACTTCGAGGAGAGTTTTTGGTTCTGTTTACACCCAGTGGATCTTGGAAAATTTTTGAGCAGTATTTTAAACTTTGTCCGAAGCCGAGTTTCATTTCTTCTGAGTAGTTGAGCAATTTTGCTAAGAAGGAACTTTCCATATCGTATATATATCAAGAAAAGGGTCTATTATCATTTGTTGACATGATTGTTCATCACTTTGGAGAGAGGAAAGGGCAGTTTAGAACTTTTTTAGGCAAGTTTTGAAGGACAATGTGTTAATGATTTTTTAATATTAAATGAAATCATTTGATCTCTGTATTTGAGAAATTTTTTCCTAAGTTCGTAGTTAAGATGTCCTAAGTTGATATCAGGCCATCATTGAACTGATAGTGTACGTATTTCCAGCAACCTATGATCGCTTAAAGGATTAGGTATATCAATAAGAAGCCTCTATATAGAATCTTCTTAATCAATTTAGAAGTAAAAAGCTCACTATTTAATAATTACGTTAAGCACAAATTTTTTCCGTTTCTTTCGTGAATCCCATTGAGGTGCTGCTAGTTGTTGAGGCACTAAATTAAATTTAACATGTAACATAGAAAATTTAAACAGTAATTTATGGATTGTTAGGATTACTATTGTTAATATTAAATTTTGGGGTGCGCTCACGAACCTAAGACCAAGGGCGGTACGCGACAGCATGTAAGAAAAAAACCTTATAATTCTTTATTTTAGAACTACTATCTTAAATAGATTTTAACTATATATACGTATATATTTATACTATGTAATAATATAAACATATATATATATATATATTCACTATAATATATATATATCATATATGCTTAACATATATACTTATACCTATATAGTTTAGTATTAATATATATATATATATACTATTCGTGGAACTAGATTCGATACTAGAAGAGGCCCTTTTCTATTCGGGGTGCGACCAACTAGAACAAAGATTGGAACCACTGCCCTAGCCAGCGCACTAATAAAACTTTACGTAAAGCTACCTAAAACTCTACTTTAATATTGATACACTCAGATTAACCCTATTGTATTTACTGTATTCTAATGCTAAATACCCTAAATGAGCAGACTTGAAATACATGAAAAAAAGTAATTTATATATATAATATATAGTAAGGGGGCGCAGCAGACCGCATTTCCGACCAAATGGATAGATTAGGACAGACCTGTCCTTATTCTTGCAACCTCGTCATATTTTTGACACTTTTTAGCATTTTTGGTGCTTTTTTGCACACATACATACATACACAAATCATACTAATTATAGAGACACTTTACTTATTCTCTTCTTACTATCTTTCTTAATACATTGTCTAACCAAACCTTAGTTTAGATTATTAGGGTTGTGGCCTCTATTGAAGCCACTTGTCACTGCGACCCACGTGGATCTAACCAAACTTTATCCTACCTTATTGTTCACAATGTTATTTCTATAACGTTATGCATTTGTGTCCCGTTTTCTAAACGTAGTTGGCATATATTTATATTTTAATATATTTTCTTTGGATATCTAAAATATTTATATTTTTCACATATTTAATATTAGCATATCGTTTTCATTTGTATGAGTTAGCTGTTACATTTTAATTTAAGTCTTATTATTTTTAATTACATAGATATTTTATTTTATAATTTTTTATTATTTTATAGTTTTCATTTTACATTTATATTTTTTAAGTCTTTATTATTTCATGTTTTATTTTACATGTATATCTTGTTTAAAGTTTTCATTATTTTTAAATAATTATTCTTCATTTATATTTTGTTTAAAGTTGTTTTGTTTATTTATTTTTAATTTTATTTAATTTATTAAAAGTTTTTAAAGCATTTTGTTTTTATTAAAAAAAAAAATTCAGTTAAATATATGTACTTAATTGACTCTAATTGCATTGAAGGAATGTGGTCATGCTATGTTTTTAACTTTTTATAAATATTATGAGGATGGTCTTTTTGAGACAATTGTCTCTATGTGGCTAAGGGTGATGCTAGAAGTGGATTCAGATGGGAAGGAAAGCCTGAGACGTGAGTCTCGACGAGGAGGAGCAAAAATCCTGGTGGTAAGGAATAGTAAACAACAGAGATTTGAGTTGTACGACCAGTTTTAGAGGGGGAGTTTTCAGTGGTATTTGGTGGAGGGGCTTCGCCATGAATGCGAAGTAAGTCGAGTTCAACCAAGTCCATCTTATTGTGTGGACTTGGTTGGTCGTTGGAAGAGCAACCAAAATGCTCATGTTTAGGAAAGGAAGCGTTACCAGCATCTGCCAAACAAGAAAATTCAGAAATGGGTGGAGAATATGGAAATGTTTCCATGGAGGCAGTGTAAGAAGGTGACACCGGAAAAGTGTCACTTTTTTTGTAAAGAAGTTGGAGTTGCGATATTGGGATCCAATATGGGATCCGTTGGGTTACGGAGGTCTGACGCTAGAGACTTTATCAGTGAGCCATCAGGTGGGTGATTTTGAAAAACTGGACAATTTGGGTTAAGATGGGGAACTTCTGGGTTCCCTTTCATGCCACAAGCAGATTTAGAAAGTTTGGAGCGCTTGCGCTGTTTGCGTTGAACGGTTTCCATTCATCTCTCTCGCAAGAAGAATGAGAGAGAGAGAGAGAGAGAGAGAGAGAGAGAGAGAGAGAGAGAGAGAGAGAGAGAGAGAGAGAGAGAGAGAGAGAGAGAGAGAGAGAGAGAGAGAGAGAGAGAGAGAGAGATATATATATATATATATGGGTGGCATTAGATACATATATGTATATATGCATTAGTATAGATATATATATATATATATAAATAAAATTATATATATATATATATATATTATATACATACATATATATACATACATATGTATTATTACATATTAAAGGTCACATGGTTACATACATATTAATATAATATTATTAAGATTAATATTCTTAATAGAGCTTGGTTACATATATTAAAATACACATACATAAACATTTATATATACTTATATATATATATATATATATATATATATATATATATATATATAGAGATATATATGAGAGAGAGAGAGTCCCCCACATCAAGCTCTATTTGGGAACTATAATCCATTTCATCCGCTGAAGCATAAAATCCTTTAGGAAGTGCTGAGGTAGGAAATTCGGAAGAGGAGTTATAGGAGAACTCAGAAGAGCTGGAACAATCCTGCAAGCTATCAGAGATTTGGTTGTTGGGTTTTTTAATAATTGTGATGGTTTGGGTACAATCTATTGAAGTTGTTGCTTTTGTCTCAGGAATAGACTTATGGTGAGGTCTCTTCTGAGTTGCATTTTTTATATCTGGGGTCAGTGTCTTTTGCTTTAGAAATTCGGATGTTTTGGATTTTAGCGAATAATCTTTAGCTTGGTGATTAATCTTTTCTTTGTGTTTAGGAATATCTTTTTCAGGAATTTGAGTAATGGTGGGAGACGAATTATGGGACATAGACTCAGGCCTCTTACCTTAGTTTGGCGAACGCATCGGTAGGGTATGGGACAGTGCGTCTTGGCAGGAAATGCTCTATAAGTTTTATATTAGAGGAACCAACTTAGTTTCATTGTTAGTAGGTTGAAAACTAGTATTGGGAGTAAGGTTGTTGTTGGCATTTTGAACGGGAGATTGGATCAAGGCCTGCTTTTGAACTATTTGAAAAGTTGGTAGTATAGTCTATACAGGCGGGCAGGTTGCAGTAACTATTTGAGTTTAAATAGAATTTGGGGGAAGAGTTCTCTACTGGAATGGAGTTGTATCGGTGGATTAACACGAGGAGGCTGGTTGGCTGCTACAATTGCAGCATAAGATTGCCCTTGTATTGTGGGATATTTGCCTTTGAGCTGATGTATGGCATCTCTCCTGCTCGATTTTTGTATGGTACATAGCTCCAAAACCTGCTGTTTAAACAGCTGAGACGGCATTTTAAGGAAGAGGTACTGTAGGGTCCTCCACAGTTTTTGTATTGTGGTGTATTTTTAGAGGAATGTAAAATTATTCTTCGCAGACTGGACATATGTCTTGCGATCCCCTACAGTATTTTCGGGGATGACCAAACAGTTGGCACTTAAAGTAACGCCTGGGTCGGGGAATAAACGTACGAACACTGTAACTTATGAACCCTATTTTCACCTTTGAAGGTGGAAAATGGGTACTAAAGGTCAGCAGTAAACGAGGATTCGAAGTGTCTGACGAGTCCCTTCAAGGGAGAAATCTGTAACGTTTGTAACGGGAAATCTTTTCTTGTGGATATTTCTGAAAAATAGTGCCTTTGGATGTGTTTCTTATTTCACCTGGAGTGGAAATAAGAGGATGTTTCCGAGAGACGTTAAGGATGACAAGATGGAACTTTGATTCCAGGTAGTAGCTTGAATGAGAAGGGACCCACTTTTCATTAATGTGACTTGGGGGTCTGCAACTTCTAAAACCTTTTCAAGTGTATCACTAAGAATAATTCTTTGCTCAGTAAGAGCTTTGTAGGTAGCGAATCGCACTAAATAATATATCGGGAATGATGTGTCAGCTGACATTTCTGAAGGGCAAGCCGTGCATGGTGTAAACATATGAGAGCGACTATGACGGGGGTACCTTTCCGAGATTTCCCAACCTTTTGGGCACCTGGATGGATTATCATGGGCAGGCCGCTAATCGATGAGGTCATGCAGAGAACTCTTTTGTGTAGTAGAAGGAATTGAAAGGGAAACTCTTGGTCTAGGAGTAGGAGGAACCGAGGAATGGTCAGGCTGGAAACCTAACAGATGGTAGTTGTTGTTGTTGTTGTTGTTGTTGTTGTGATCACCTTGGTCTAATAACGTTTTTTTCTTGAAGAGCTAGTTTCAAAAAAGTTAAACCTCAGACTTCTCAATAGATGAGCATTTATAACAATAAAGCAAAGTCCAGAAACCCACACAACTTCCCGTACCCTATCCCGTAGAGTAGGCTGTGGATGTGGCCTCGGAAAATCCTTCCAGAACTCTACCCCTGTTTTCCACTAGTTTATACGTACGGAACCTAAATAACTGCACATTAGAGCCCGAGGTTGTATACTAAAGTTCAGGACAGCCTCCTCGCCGGGTAGCTCAAGGTTCGGGTCCCCTACAATTGGCGGTCCGGTCAATGGCAAGCGAAAGGACCGATTTTTAACCTCTACCCTCATCGACGGGAAAGAAGTGTGAAGAGGGCTGAAGACTCATGCTGAAAGAAAGAGGCACCGGATGGGCCAATAGGCTGTGACGGAAAAGAAAGTTGAACCTTTTTAAAAGAGGGAAAGTAGGTACAAGTAATTATACTTAATCTGTGTAGTATTTTGGATTTTCTTTTTTATTTTACATAATTGAATTGTACAAAGTAAATGTGTATTATAAATGTGACAAAACAATAGATAGAATATAATAAAATAATATATAATATATATATATTATAAATATATAATATAATATACTATATCATATATATAATATACTATATTTATAATATAATAAGTGGTAAAGACTTTGGATGCACTATTTCCATGTTGGACATTCGCGTTATCTGATACTTGCAATACTCTGTATTTGGCTAGAATATCCTATATCCTTTATCCGTCGATTGGTTGAAATATCCCTATCTCTAAGACTTATGTGTTTGTTCACAGTAATATTGCCTACCTTTTCTCTCGAGACTTTTTATCGTCATATTCGTTTAGATTTGAACGTGGTAGAAGGTGGTGCTCTTTAAATAAATGATTTTTGTAAATATTACTATGTTAATGCGAAAAATTTTGGTAACGTTAGCATTTTTTCGTTAGTCAGTATGATAATTAGACAAGGGTATGATAAACTTTATTTGCTAATATTCCATGTTAATGCTAAAATTAGATTGTATGTCACAGATATGCCTTGAAAAAAAGTGTGAACAGGTTACGTTTGTATGTAAATAGTTACTTTTATGTTGTTAAGTATGAACTTTGCTAATGTAAACAGTCTATTGCGGGTTTAAGGTTGTTTAATTTGTATTGTAGCAATACAATTAAATAGTTCAGGTGTATGCTATGGCTGCTTTCATTAATGTAAAAACATTGTTACGTTAAAATATATTTTTGTTGTGGCTGTGTGTGTGTGTGTGTGTGTGTGTGTGATGTGTGTGGTGTGTGTTGTGGATTTATTCTTAGTTTATTACAATAATTAGGGTTAGGATACGTTAAATCTTTTGTTTAATATTACCATGTAATGTAAAATAACATTGATGTTAAAGACACGTATGAAAAAGTGCTAGAAGGTTACGTTTTTGGTCTGCTAATTTTGGGGTTACTTTACTGGTAAGTATGGAAATTTGTTAATGTTGCTGTTTATTTGTGCTTAAAGTATGTTAGCGTTTGGTACGTTGTAACATATTACTACTTAGTTTAGAGTTGATGACTATTGTTAGCTTTATATGGAAAACTTTGTTACGTTGCAAAATATTCGTGTTGTGGTGTGTGTGTGTTTGTGTTGTGTGTTTGTGTATGTGAGTGTGTGGTGGTATAGGTGTGTGTGTGTGTGTGCGTGTGCTATTTATTCTTAGTTTAAATTAAGTCGTTAGGTTAGGATACGATAATCTTGTTAAATATCACTATGATTTAATGTATAAATTAACCTAAATTTAATTTTAAACTTTGAAAAAAGTGTGAATATTGTTCGTTTTTGTATGCTATGTTTATTTACTTTACTGCTGTTAAGTATGGAAATTTGTTTAATGTTTAGTTTTATATATAATTATGATATATATAATATATAACTATATAACTAATAAATAATGCGATTATATATATATGATTATATATACATATATAGCTAAATTTATATAATATATATACAGGTCGTACCGCCATGTATATTCGGTAATTAAACATATATTTATTTAAGTTTAGTCTTTTTTTAAAAGCTTTAGAAAAGGTATCGTGAAAATACAAATGTATCACTGAGTTGGAATCAGAAAATAGGTATGACATATATTTTTTTATAATAGTAAGTATGGTAAAGAAGTAAAGCGTAAAAACTGAGGGGGGGGGGGTGGGGTGGGCCTGGGGCTTTTGCTGTAGTTTTTTACTGCTTTATTGCTTAATGGTCCCTAAAATCATGTTTTTTTCGTGATAAGAATTTTAGAACTTTTTTCTTGAACAATGTTTTTTAAAAAAATGTTTTCAAATAAAATGTTTTTTCATCAAAAAATGTTTTTCGAAAAAACAAAAAATGTTTTTCACAAATAGACAATGTTTTTCAAAAACTTTGTATTTAATACATGGAAAAATATTAATATTATTCTTCGACATGAAAAGTCAATTATAACTCTGGCATGATCGTAGGCTGTAGACCAGCAACTGGATAACTTTAGCCTCCCCCCTAACTTTGGTAATGAAAAACAGGTTTTCTATAAATAAATGCCTCAGTTTGAAATTAAAAATGTAAGCTATGTGTATACGACCTCTACCCGCTATACACATACCACACACACACACATCACACATAAACACACACCACATTTTATATATGCGATTTTGATATAGCGATCCATTAAACAAGTCGAGTTCAAGTTTTTGACCAAATATCTCAGTTGTGCAACATATGAATACTTTCCATTTGTGTATGACTAAGAGAGTACCACTTAAGTTCTCTTTATTAAGTTTCATATATTTGTAACAACATAGGGATGTTGCTACATATATTTACTGTATAGCATAGGGCGGTTGTTACATATATTTATAACATATGGCTGTTGATAGAGCGTAATGTCTATTTATATTTTAATTATATCCTTTTATAATTTCATTAAAAGGGTAAAAACATTTTGCGGGTTCGCGTCATCTCAAATTGTGGTGCTATAACACCTTTTCGAGTGGTAGTTGAACTATGTTTTCCATATTCTACATACTGAAAACATATATAAACACCTAATATTTAATAGTGATCAGCACGATATTTCTAACTCGGCACCCGGGCATCCGGCTGCACCGGTTGCCCGATCCGATAGCTACAATGACTCATTTGTTCTATCTTACGAAACTCTATTTCCTTCCTTCATCTTTCTCTGTCCTGTACTCTGTAATTTTCTTTTTTTCTAGCTGAGGCTCCCTTTTCTCCCAAAGGGGGGTGGGGGTTGTATTTCCACCTCGAACTCATCTTTGGGGTTAACGAAACCTCAAATTCTCGGGGGAATCTTTGTTCTTTGAAATATTATATAAACACACATCTCAATTGACTCAATATGCAACTGGCGCCAGAATTCTAGTCTGACTCCGCCATCACAAACTCCGGCTCTTCGCGCTCCGGCTCATATGCTCCGTCATATGAGACTTTTCTTCTTCTTTCTTCTCTTCTCCTTCTTTTCTTCTTTCTTCTTTTCCTTCTTTCTTACTTTCTTCTCTCTTCTATTTCTTCTCTTCTTCTTCTCCTTCTTTCTTCTTCTTCTTCGTCTTCATTTTCTTCCTTCTTCTTCTTCTTCTTCTTCTTCTCTTCTTCTTCTTACTCATCTCTCCTCTTTCTTTTTCTCCAAGTAACAAAAGTTGAGGCATCAAAAAGCTGAGGCATCAAAAGATGATCATCACAGTGAGGCATAAATTGAGGCATATAAAGGTGAGGCGATCAAAAGGTGAGGATCAAAGTTGAGGCATCAAATATCGAGTGTGTGGTGTGTGTGGTGTGGTGTGCGTGTGTGTATGTGTGCTGTGTGTGTGTGTTGGGTGAGTGTAAGTGTATTTGGGTGAGTGTAAGTGTCTATGGTCGGTGTAAGTGTCCTATGGGTGTGTGTACTATGTGTACACTAAGTGTTATATGTGTGCTGTGTGTGCTATTGTGAGCTTGTAGGTGTAGAAGTAGGGTGGGTGCATGTTATCAATCGCGGGTGATGTGTGTATTAAGTTAGCCTAGCGGGCTGTGTGTGTGTGTGTGTGCTGTCGTGTATAAGTAGCTAGCGGGTGTGTGTATACGTATCCGTGTGTGTGTGTTGTGTGTGTAGTGTGTGTAAGGTGTAGGTGTCAGGTGGTGAAGGTTTAGGCAGTAAAACGATGGGACTTAAGTTAGGGTGCAGATACTTAACGATGACTATGTTAGGAACAGTTCCTACACAGGTACTTGCGGTCGGTCTACATGTGCTTCGACTTAATTCACTTATCTCACGAACTTTTCTGAAGGTTATTTTAGGCCTTGATACGGTATCAGCCGAATATCAGCCAAGACTTGATAATATCAAGGCCAAAACATTCCCAAAGGGGTTTCTAGCGACGCTAAAGGGGTCAATCGTGAAGAGAGGAACATTCCTAAACTCAATACACAGCAATGAATCTTCATAATTCAAAATAGGGTAGACACTATATTAGGGTGTTTTATGAGTAGGACTGTCATTGCTAGAGAGTGCTAGAAAAGGGTGGGTACTAACTGGTAGAAAAGGAGCATCCTAACACCTTACTAATATATACAACCGTCTCTACCTACCTTAATAAATAGGGTAGGCATTAATATGGGATGTGTTCTAAGATGTAGGACATGTAGTGCTAGAAGCTAGAAGATAGAATATATCAACTGAAACCCTCAAAAATGAATTCTAACAGTGAAATATAGTTAGACACCTGCTTTGTCTTCTAATACTGTTAGAGCTGAATTCCCATTCGGGCACGGCAAACAAAGCTCGGCTCGCCATATGGTTGCCAATTAGTTTAAATAGCAATTCTATGTCTCATATTATTCTCTCTATACTAGTTCACATATTTTCAGCTTCTAAGTCCATTTTTTAGAATTTTAAGGGGGTCGGGGCCCCACCCCCTCTTCTTTGAGTAGGGCTTTGAAAACATTGGATATTCATACAATGCTAGCAAATCAATAAGGAAGACATAGCCAGATTCTGGAAGAGATACGTGCCTCTACAGCCTTCCTTTGCTAAGATTGTCATTTTTTTGTATCATTCTTGAAATAACAGACGGCTGGGGCCATGGGACTCTGGCGTTCGGGAAAGTAATAACGGGAATCTCGTTTTTGGGATTCTACCCTGTTGTGACACAGTCCATGATAGTTTTTGACGAAGGGTAATCTACGAAAACGCATGTTGGTGCGCTCTAAAACGCACAGACGGCAGCTGAAACCAGCGTCTCGGCATAGCGGCAATTCGACGTCGGAATACCCTAAAACATACTAGAAAACCGCACTCGGCTTCACTAGCTCAAGATAACAAAAAATGTAGGCAAACGGGGGGTAGGTAATGTCTAATATAAACCTTGTAAAGGAAAATGATGTTCGTCGTAACCACAGGAATCCGTGATTCAACCAGTGTCGATTATGTACTGATCGATGCCAATATCGGATATGTTTCGTCACATACGATATATCGCACGAGAAGGGTTAGAAAGGGGGTGGGGGATACTACTCGTAGAGGACCACTAGACCATTCTAATATATACCAATCGACTCTATATACCTTATAACATAGGGTAAGCATTAATATGGAAAGAACTTATTTTTAGGCTATGTCAGGCTAAAATATTAGAAAGAGGGGGGTAGGGGTTAATTAAATATAGAAGGAAGATACTAGCACTTCTAATATACAAATCGACTCCCCGTACCAATAACCTAGGGGTAGACATCGGGTGTATTCTTTCATATAGGTCGGCACGTGCTAGAAGCTAGATATAGAATTATAGAATATGGAATCATAGCATATAGAGAATATAAGAATATATATGAATATAGAACGATGTGACCTTTTATCGTAGGGTGGCACCCTTTGATAAAAAGGTCCACTTTTATGACCATTGCGGTTTGCGGTTAGATAAGAAGTCATTATGACTTTGCGGTTTTGTGGGTTAGATAAAGAGGGCAAATGATGTATACTACTAATTTACTATAGTACCTATGGAATATAATATATAATAATATAATAATAATAATATAATATAATATAATAATATACTAATAATATAATTACATAATAATTAATAATAATATATACGTTCGCGCGCTTTTTCGCTTCCCGGAAACAAAAAAGCGCGTGCGCGGGAAACGAACTTTGGGGGTTATTGTTTATAAATTATTAATTTCTAATTAGACTTTTTGGAAGATCAATAATAAACACGAGTTCATTATTATTTTTTGAAAAAAAAAGAAGTTATATGAATCTGATTGAATTTAATTGGGAGATAAGTGATATATATGATATAAAATAATTAATTTTAATTTAAATATGAGAGAGAGAGAGAGAGAGAGGAGAGAGAGAGAGAGAGAGAGAGAGAGAGAGAGAGAGAGAGAAGAGAGAGAAGAAGAGGAGCAACTGGAATGAAAAGCAAAATAACATAAAAAAGATAGGAGAGAGAGAGAGAGAGAGAGAGAGGAGAGAGAGAGAGAGAGAGAGAGAGAGAGAGAGAGAGAGATGTGAAAATGAAATAAAGAGAAACGTGAGAGCAAGAGACTAGGAGAGCAAAATAGACCAAGATTAAAAGATGGAGAGAGAGAGAGAGAAATGAGAGTGAGAGATAGATGAGAAGAGAAGATGAGAGAGGAGAGAGAGACGAAATTAATGAAAAAGACCCCAAGAATAAAATAGTGTGTGGAAGAAAACGATTTCAAATTAGGGAGAATCTTCTCTTTTTCTCTCCCTCCTTAAAAAAAAAAACGTTCTCGAGTTTTTAACATAATATAATTATAATATAACATACTACATTTACATCTCCTACAAACTTCGCTACTTGATGTTTTAAAAATACATCACACCAAAATTTATTTTTGCGATAAAAACATTAAATTTTAATTTCATTATATATATATTATAATATACTATATTATATATATATGTATATTATTATGTATATACTAATATATTTATATATATATATATTATTTATATATATATATTATATAATATATTATATATTACTTATCAATATATAATATATATATATAATATATACTATATATATATAATTATATAGTATGAGTATATATATATATATAATATACTATATATATATTATATATATATATATATAAATTAATAAAAATATTATATACTATATATATAATTAGTATATATATATAATATACTATAATTATATATATATATATATATTATCAATATATATATATACTATAATATAATATATATACTATATATATATATATAATCTACTATATATATATACTTAACATATTAATTAGTATATATTATATATTTATAGTATATTACTATATATAATATATATATATATACTACTCATATAATTATATTATATATATATATATTTATACATATAGTATATACATATCTATATATATTATATTATATACTATACTATATATATATACTATATCTAGTATATATCATATACATATATTATCAATATATATATACTATATATATAGTATATATAATTATATATATATATAATTATATCTAATAATATCTATAAATACTATATATATAGTTATATATATACTATATTATATATATATTTATAGTATATATATATATATACTATAATACTAATATATATAATATATGATATAATCTATATATAGCTATCTATATTATTATATAATATATCTATATTATATTATACCTATATATACTATATATATATCTTATATATTACTATATATTATATATATATATTATATCAATATTATATATTATATTATATATATATATATATTAATATATATATATATATTATATAATAACTTAATATAATTATTATATTATTATTATATATATATATATCTATATATATACTATATATACTATATATATATATTCACTATACTATACATTATTATATAAATATATACTTATATAATATATATCATACTATTATTAATATATATATATAATTACTCTACTATATAAATATAGCATATATATACTATAGCTATATATATATACTATATATATATTATATAACAATATACTATATACTATATTAAATAGTACTATATCAATATATTTATTAGCTATATAATATATACTATATATAGTATATATTTTTATATATATAATACTATATACTACTGGCATATATATTAAATACTATATATTTTTATAGATTAATATATACTAATAATATATATATATATACAATATATATACCTTATATATATATATTACCTATACCATATATATATATATACATATATATATATATATATATATATCTAGTTATAATATATAACTATATATATTATATCATATTATATACAATATATTACTATATATATACTATTATATTACTTAAGCTTTCTTAACTTATCTTTATATTTATATATAACTATATATATATATACTTATATTTATTATATATCTATATCAAATTATTATATATATATATATTATATACTTATATTATTAATTTTATATTATATTATTTATACTACTATTATATATACTATATGATATATATAACTATATAATTTATATATACTATATTTATCTTTATACTTATATATATATATATACTAATATATATATATATTATAGTATATATATTATATATATATATTATATATATATATATATAATATACTATATTATATACTACTATATATATAATAGTACTATTATTTAATATATACATCATATAGTATATATATTAGCTTTTATTTATATATATATATTACTATATATACATAGGCTATTATTATATATTATATATCTACAATATATTTAATATCAATATACCTTATAATACTATACTATACTATTATATACTATATACACATATATATTAATATATATTTCTATATAAATACTTTGTGTTCTATACTAATAGCGGGTTTCCCAAACCCTGTGTCAGAAATAGCGAAGGGTCATGAAGTTTTTTCTGGGGTCATGGAGGACCTACTGTTTTTAAATGAGTACACCCCCTCCCTAGTTAGGGCTCTGCCCGTGAGGCGGTGGGTGATTTAATCTGTAAAAAAAAATGTTTCTCGTGAATTGGGCAGCAAGGATTGTCATACTTAATTAAAGAAACCAGTAAAGCGTCAAGATTGGAAACATGGAACAGGAATTCTTTCAACTACATAAAATTCGTGAGGCCTCGTACAAGATCCTTCTTAATAGCGATACGGCAGAGGAAACCACACACAATTGGAGAGACACTACTAAACTGCATGTGATAGAGGGTGCTGTCTCGTCCTCGATATAATATGAGTCAACAAACTTAATTTCACGTAAATCTTCGAGAAAAACAACAAGTTAAGCAGCGCATCGCGATGACAATGTCACAGGTATTCAAATTTGGTGGGAAAAATAAACGAAATCTCTTCTCTTTTCAATAATGAATGAATCACAACCGTGCACAGCTTCACAACTTTGTTTATGTTGCGATTTCTGTTTTTTCGGAAAATCGGATTAAGGGGAGCTCCTTTCTTCTGCCATGCACATTAATAACAACTACAAAGGTTGAAGATGTCATGAACATCGTTTCCAACTTCTTTCAAGAGGAAATTCTCTCGTGGGAAAAGTTGGTTGGTGTGTGTGCACGGACGGAGCTCCCAGCATGCTTGGCTCTAAGTCAGGATTTAGGGCTCTGATCAAGAAGAGAATCCGGCTCTAATTATAACACACTGCGTGATCCAACGTGAGGCTTTTTCCCACAAGACGCTCCCTGCTGCCCTCGAACTCATCTTCGCAACTGTGATCCGCATCGTCAATCATATCAAAGGACGAGCACTCAACATAAGGCTGCTTCGTCAGTTGTGCCAAGACATTGATTCTTCTCTCCAAGACCTTCTCTTCTACACATCTATTCGTTGGTTGTGAAAGGGCAATGCTCTTGCTTGTGTATTTGAGTTCTTTGATGAATTGCAGATATTTCTTGCAGCTCAAGGGAATGAGATGGAGCAGTTTTTAAAAGATATTCGAGAGCTGTTTAAGTGTAATCTTGCCTATTTGGCAGATGTGTTTGAAACTTTGAACCGTCTCAACCGGCAACTACAAGGCCCGGATACCACCATCATAATGCACACAGATGCCATCAAGGCTTCCATCGACAAGCTAGCTCTTTGGGCGAGAAAAGTTGAGATAAGAAATGTAGCTTCATTCCAACGTCTGAATGATGTCGTCGGCGAAGAACCACTTGCAGAAGGGCTGCAACAAGATATCAAGGAGCACTTGTCAAGATTCGAACAAGAGTTCAGATGCTATTAGCATGATATTGATGCAAATGAGAATGCACAACTTAAACTTGCCCGCAATCCTTTCCTCTGCAATACAGACGATCTTCCTGATGACATACCAGACGAATTTTATATTTTATATTGGAACTCATCAACAATACCACAGCCAAAGAGGAGTTGCAGGAACAACAGCAGTTCAACAATTGTAATTGCTTAGCAAAAATGATTACCGCTTTTCCCAAGACGAGTACATTCGCCTTGAGGGTTCTCGTTTCTTTCTTATCAACTAACCTTTGTGAAAGTGGTTTCTCGACTCTACTTGGTAATCCAAATCAAACTCCCAGAACCAGGGTTTGTGTATGCTGAAGAGGACAATGCGATGTGCTTGAAGCTACCACAGGACCCAGGGTATTGATCTGCCTTGCAGCAAGAACAGCAGTACAATTCGTCTCCATTAAAAAATAAACTAGTTACTCTTTGTAAAATGTTTCATATAAATAACTATATCTATATATTATACTTATACTATATATATATACTATATATTATATATATTATATATAATATATACTATATGTATATTAAAAATCTCTACTATATATACTTAACAAAACGCGGAAAGTCAAAGTAAGAGCGGTAATTTCAATACGAACGGAAGGGAAGTTCAACTTTTCTGAGGAACTCAAAAAAGTTGAATTTCCCTTCCGTTAAATTTTGTGGTTACGTCTCTACTTGATTTTCACCATATATATATTATAGTACATATATAATATTTTACTATATATATTATAATATATTATTTATATTATATATATATATTAATTATATTAAATTATATATATATATATATATATACTACCTATATATATATATTCATACACAACTATAACATCACTATTGTAGAAACATATGCATGTATAGACTATATACATATATATATACTATTATATATATTATAATATAATTATATATATACTATATTATACTAATATATATATATCTATATATATATATATAAATATAAGTGGCCATATCCAGAAATTTTTTTCGGGGGGGCCAAGACAAAAATCGTTTCTTATATAATTATATATAGTAATATATACTATATATAATATTATATCATATATATATATTATTATATATATATACTAATCTATAATTTATATATACTATATATATATACTATTATATTTATATATATTTATACGATATAGTACTATATATATATATATAGTATTATATATTTATATATTATATCTATATAATATATATATAACTATTATATATATATATATTATACTACTATATTATATATTATATATCATTCTATAGTATATTATAATAATAAAATGATAATATTAAATTTTAAACGAAAAATGTTAAATTTTGTAATTATTTTAAAAATTATACCTAAATTGTTACATTTAATCGTCGGGCTATGAGGGAGCAATAAGTACGAGATATATTTCCAGTTTTTTTTCAATATTTCAATGGTATGTAAGAGGAGGGCAAATCCCCAGTAAGTCCTTCTTATCATCCAATAGTAATGCTTCTAAGTAGGTTTTCAGAAGTTTCAATGTTGAAAAGCTTCTTTCACTGTAGCCGTAGACATGGAAATAGCCAGTATTTGCAACAAGATGTAAATACTTATTATAAATTGCAAGAAACTTGTCGTCTATTGCTGTTTTTTGGACGATCTGTGCTGTGATGCCCATTTCAACTTCCAATCCCATTCTGCTTTTACTACATCTTCAATTGTGTTTCGAGATTTCCTTGTGAATGTTACACATTTTTAGTTTCTCATATGGTATCTAATCTGATTCGTATGACAAAATTGCAAGGAAGATATAAATTTCCTTTATGAATCTAAAATAATAATAATGACTGATTATTAAAATATCCAAGAATCCTATAAAAATGATGTTTACGATATGTAGTCTGTGGGTTGGAAGATGGAATGTTGGGTATATGTTGCATTTCTTTGATTGCTTAAAGTTTAGTTTTTAACTAAGGAATTTACGAGACACGCTCCTCATAATTAGACGAATGTCATAAAAATATTTAACTCTGACTTTATATTATTTAGGATATGAATCGCTTAATCTTTTTTTTAGATGTCTAACTAAATTTCGGGGGGGCCATGGCCCCCCTGCCCCTAAATACGCAACTGTATAGTACTATATATATATATATATTATATAATACTTATCATTATATATATATTATATAAATATATATATCTATATATATATATATATAATATACTTATATATAATTTATATTATACTTTATTTACTATATTACTATATATATATAATATATTATATCATTTTATATATACTATAGTATATATATATGATATTACTTAAAAATATAAAAGGCTCAACATTCGCCTGTGGCTCAAAATTGGACCTCCTCCTTACTTCTCGTCATAGTTTTAACTCCCGTTTTTTCTAAGTTTGGACCTCTATCTCCTACAGGAAGATTTGGAACATTTCAATTTGGGGCATAAATGGTTGAAGGAAAAAAGGGGTCAACACACACATAAAAAATTCTGTACAGCCGCGAGATGTTAAGTTAAGGTTAGGTGTAGGTTAGATTAGGTTAGGTATAATAGTTAGGTAAGTCTAGGTTAGGTTAGCGTTAGGTTGGTTAGGTCGTAGGTTAAGATTTGTTGCGATTCTTAGAGAATCTACAATAAACCAGATTTTTCGAAGAAACGTTCTAGTGGCGTTTTATTTTCCCTTCTCTTTGATTCTTGATATCATACCTTCGGCATTTCGGAGATTCTTTGTCTGTGACGCTAGACATATCGAAATCCTGAGATACGTATTGGTACAAGGTTTGATTTATAAATGAATCCACCTTGTTTTAATTATCTTTTCTCATATTTCATTCTAATAGTTCTATAGCAGCAGTTGCGACTGCCCGTCATCTTTATCATAATAAATAAGGTGTGGTCCCAGGGTTCGGTCGTACAGAATCACCTTTTTTTCACTTCATTTATACTTCTTCTATTACTCTCTTCACTTTCCACTTTGCAAACGACCCCTCCTTCATTACTATTTATTTTGAAAGATATCCAACCCAACAGGAAGTGGTTCACGCTAGGGTGGCGGCATTGGAGCAACTAACCTTTGAAGTTTCACGAATTTCTATTTGTGGCGCTGAGGGAACATGGTCGTTTTCAACGCTTCAAAAGTCAATTCCTTCATCTTCTTCCTGACTAATTTCCACAAGCACACATCTTCGAAAACGCAACTCTCCTTTGTTTGTCCTTAATATTTTGGTGCTTCTTTTTTGGTTCCTGCACTTCCGAGAGAGGCGAATGGAAAAACGTCCAATTTGAAAGGCTCAAACGCTATAAGCATTCTGGATCTGTTGGAGGCATGAAAGAGGACTCAGAGGTCTCTATTCTCAAATCAAACTGTTCAATCTCCCAAAATCACTCGCATGATTACTTACTGGCAAAATCTTCAGTATCAGACTATAAAAGGTCAAGGGAACAAGCTTCTTAAGATTCTATCTTGGAGAGGTTGCTCTTACACTGGAAGTAATTAACAAACGTTTTTTTTTTAATATTATTTAGTAAGTTAATTATATAATCTGACTCCTTTTTAATAACTATAGAAGGCTAATTATATAGAATTGCAACAAATATATTTAATTATAAAGGATGGGTTATTATTTATTTGAGAACATTAAATAAAAAAAAATAATAAATGATAAAGATATAATTATTTGCGTGGTTATGGTGTACAATTCTAGTTAATATCTAGTTACAAGAAATCCTCAGTATTAGGAAGAGCAAGTTCGCGTCATCAACAGATCCATTACTTACTAGATCTTTATAAAAGTTATATTGATTATTGCAGTTGAATCTATCCAAACTATACACTTTGCTAAATATTGGAGGAATAATTAATTTTGATATGTGCATTGATACATATTTAGATTGAGTTAAGTAGAGATTTTAATGGGCATTTACCTATACTATTTATCTTACTCAAAATGTGATTAAATCCATAAAACAATATTTTCAATACTCTGAATTAGGTATTATTTACACATATCAAGCAGAAATTTTTATCTATTTACTACAATGGAAAGAAGATTAATATTTTCTAGCAGAACTGACTATTTAAATGAGTGTTCATCATAGCTTTCACATATTAAACATTGAGGAAGTTATCAATTTACATTTTTTCCTTGTTACTTACTCTAACATGACTTTACAATATTAAAGATGTTTATTTTATATGAAATATTTAAATTTTTCTTATATTATTATTTTTTATTAATTTATTCTAAATTAAAATTAAATTAGTTCCATATTTTATTTTATTCCTTTTATCATTCTTTTCTTTTTTTTCTGAGGAAAAAGATATAAATAAAGAATATTATCTGAAAAGAAAAGATATTTTTATTATATTATAGATATATATTAATATATATTAATTATATATAATATATAGTATTATATATATATATTATATTGGATATAATATATTAATATATAATACTTCTTAAATATATAATATATATACTATATTTATATATTATATATTATATACTATATTAATAACTGTAGTCATTTCTTAAATTTATTTATTCCCCTTTAAATATATAAATAAATTCTATTTTATTTATAATAATCATTAAACCATATTATAATATTATATTATATATAATTATTATATATATATATATATATATATATATATATATATATATAATTATATATATTATAGATATATATATATATATATGCATTGTCGCAGGGCTTTCAAAGCTAGAGTCAACTTAAAATTTTACATAGCTTATATTATATATATATTATATTATATAAAATTGAAGATAAATATATATATATATATATATATAGTAGGACCTATAATATATAGTACATAAAAGAAGGAAGAACATGGTAAAGACTAGGGGAAACATTTTATGATATATTAAATAATTCTATTTAACAAAAATGAAATATATACAATATTGCAATGATGGAGATGTTCCACAATATAGGACCATTTTGGCAAATGGATATATAAAAAGAATTTCCTTTCAGTTCAACGGTAAATTATCAACTACTGGTTTAAATAAGACCTAATCAGTAATCTGGTCAAAGGCACAAATTTTTATGGGTTTCACCTCAAGATAGTCCGTTAACCTGTCCGTCTTCCATAGTACTATCGCAGCCTAAAGGTTTTGATCCTTATCGCAGAGGTACTGATCTGCGTGTTCTATTACTGTAGTGCATGGCTGGGCGAGTTGTATCATCAAAGCTTTTTTCGTACGGAAGAAATGGTCAGTCTCCTTTAAGACTGGGGGCCAACAAGATCTTAGTTCTTCACTATTGGGCAGTTCTTGTCCTTCCAATTTTGTACAGTCTAGCTCTTTCTCTATCCTTCTAAGTGTAAACACTAATAAAATAAAGGGCGTTCTTTTCTTTTACTCATCGAGTGTTAGGAGTAGCATGTTGGAAGAGTAGATACGTCAATGCATAAGCAGGTGTATTTTCAGTAGAAAACTCGTAATTCCAAAGAAGATATTATAAAATGCAGATACGGAGTTATTAAAGATCTTCTCGTGGAATTGTTGCCTGAATGGTTCTGGTGCTGCCAACCGCCTACTAAATAATCCGTATAAATTCAGTATCAGTCCAGAGTTGCTCGGCGATTTGATTAAGCTTCTTTTAACACATTATCGTGATTTTTTCTTCATCTTTCCATGCTCCTAACCATGTTCCAGACAATAATTGAAGTGTCCTGCGAGTTTTTAGCGAATATCCAAAGGCTTGGATTGAAAACATTTACAACTGCTCATACAACATCGCAATTACTTCGAGATCAATAATCATCAGCATGATGAATGACGACTTACATACCGCTGAATGCAAATGAAAAGCGCTTTTTCTGGCGGTATTTCCTTCAATGAAAGGATTTCTAATGCTTGCAACCATTCGTCACAAAGTGCTCCTAAAGAAACCACTCTGATCACTTGTGTTGTTCGACCAATCTGGTCTGCATAGCTTGGATGTTGGCATTAATGTTTCTTCTCAAAGCACCGACTCACAAACAAACGTAATTAAGTCCTTTATAGCTCCTACAGTTTGCGGATTAACTGGATTGTGTTTAAATCACTTCACTACTGAAGTTTGTGTTTGTGTGAAGACCAAGATAGAACAAGTGGCTTTTTTTATACTTTTTCCGTAATAAATTGCTTGGACAGTCGACCTCTCTCTTTCTAGACATCGTGAAGCAACCATCTGAACCCAAGCCTACGCATCTCCGGATCCAGTTCATTCGGTCGGACAAATCTGTCATACTTTTCTCAGAGGTTTGCGTCAGCGCTTAGTCAACAAGGCCAATAAGTCCTCTTTGACTTCATCGACTCGTTGTCAAAATAGCGCAACCCTATGGATAATTATTCATTTCCAGAATGATCAGCTGTCATCTGCTAGTAAGGCCTATACGCACCACGCTTTCCTTACCTTATACGATGCTTTTCGCTAATAGTAGTCACAACATAAGAAATGATCTCATCTGATTCACCTGATTGTAATGTGGCATTATCTTCCCTTTCAAAATGTTTTTCAATGACTGATCTCCGGCATCTATTCGTAAGAGGCACAAATCTTGCAGCACTCCCTCATCATGATGCATATCCCAAAGCGGTAAATCGTGCGTACTAGAAAATGTCACACATGAAAATTATTGAGGATAATATTTTTTTAGTTTCTTCTATGATTTTCTTAGAATACTGATTAATTTGGATGTCTACTGGCACTTCCTGTAGGAACAATATTGCAGCTTCAACAGCAGTTATATACTCTGTGTTTGTATGTCCCATACAAACCGCATGAACATCTTATATTTAGTGAAAAGGTCTTATTATTAAAGATCCTAGGACTCCTCTGACCAACTTAATTTGGTGAAATAAAAATACAAAACTTGCCAAAATGCTCCCTGCTAGGGCCTGAAGTTGTCAGAACACAAGGTGAATGTGCTCACCCATTCATATAATTGAATTCCTCTTAAGTGGGTGCATCTTCAAAAAAATTTAAATTGGTATACTCGCCACATGTACGTCATAGGCTAATAATTTTACTAATATTGCAAAATGTTTAACAGAAAAAATAAAAGTATAGCAAACTATGTTGAAAACCACTAATTTCTGCTGTGTAATATGAGAAAAAATATTTTTAAAATGAAGCTAACCTCATATAGACAATTACAAACCGAAACAAAAATTCTACCTTAAGAAGTAAATACAACAAATTTTATCTAGAATTAAAGTAAAACGTAACGTGACCAAGGACATCAAAATATCCATGGATCTGATGAATTAGAACTATAAACTTAAAACGAGGACAGCGGTGTTGAATTATAGAGTGGCGTCACGAAGTGATAATTTCAATGCTACTTTGAACTTGCACGCTTATAAAGAATTGTAGAATCCAACTGAACACAAAATCTAGATATTATATATACATATCATTATCTAAAAAAGCATAGATAGAATAAAAACACATTCTTATCAACAAATTAAAAGAGCATTTAAAATGAGGTGAGAAACCTCTGTATCGTCAAGAGAAATGTGAGAAAAGACGATTGCAACTAGCCTTCGCAATATACTCGTATATATATATATATATATATATATAATATAAATATATAATATCTATATATACACTATTATAATAATATTATAATAATAATATATATATACTTAGTATATATATATATTATATATTATATATATATAGTATATATATATTATATATATATATATATTATATATATATATATAAATATAATATGATATTATATAATATAAACTCAAGTATATAATTATATATATATATACTATATTATATATATTATATAATACATATATTATATATATAGATATTATATATAATATTTATATATATAATACTATATATATATATATATATATTATATATATATATATATATAATATATATATATATAGTATATATAAGTATTAGGTATATACGTATTATAGTATATATATAGTCGTAAACTACTTAACAGCCACACGGGACGGACGTTGGATCAAAAAAAAATCGCAGGTAACTCTATAAAGAGTAAACATTTCTATAGGGGTACTGCCCCCCTGCCCCCCTGACGCCGCCCATATATATATATATATATAATATATATATCTGATCATCTATATATATATATATATATAGTAGTAATATTATATATATATACTATATATAGTATAATATATATATTAGTATATCAGTATATAATATATATATATCATATATATATTATATATACCTATATATGACTGGACCATGACCATTCGCATCGCAATTTGCGGTATATCATGCCGCACCTAAATTGGACTCCGCATTCCGCATCAACATCTCTCTACTTAACGCACATGCGCATACCGCATCCGCATCTCTTTAAAAAATGAGGATGTTGAGGATGTTTTCCACATTTGATTTAAATGCATGATAAAATAGAATATTATTGGAATCTTTATCATGTGAGTTTTGGGGAATAATTGGTTAAATTTGGAATTTTCGATTTCTGTATATATATAAGTATATATATATTATATAGTATATATATATATATATAATAATATTTATATATTTATATAGTATATATAGACACATTAATATATATATTATATATATTTATATATCTATATAATAAATATATAATAGTATAGATATATATATATATATATATATATATATAATATATATATAGTTTATATACTTAATATATATTATAATATATATACTATATATATATTATATATGTAATATATATAAATATTATAATATACATTATAAATATATATAATATTATATATATATATATATTATATAAATATCGTATAATATACTATATATATCATATATATATATATAATATAATAATATATATATAGTATATACTCATAGTAATATATGAACATATAGGGTTATGTATGGTATATGACAATTTCCCTAATGTATATATAATATATATATATATATAATTATATATATATATCATAATATAGTATATATAGATATATAATAATATATAATAAAAATTCATAGTATATATATATATAATATAGTATATATAATATTATATATATATATATATATATATATATATATATATATAATAATATATAATATAATATATATTATATATATATTATATATTATAAATTTATAATATATATTATATATATACTATAAAATAAATATATAATATATATATACTAATATAGTAATTATATATATATATATATTATATATATATATAATAATTATATATATATATACTATATATGATATATATATTATATATTAATATATATATATATTATATATATATATATGATAGTATAGTAGTATAGTATAGTATTAGAGTATAATATAAAAATATATATAGTAGTGATGTAGCAGGTTCAATGCATAAGCAGGTGTATCTTCAGTAGGAACTCCGTATTCCAAGAATGATGTTACTAGAATGCAGATACGGGAGTTATAAAGCAGATCTTCTCCGTGGATTGTTGCTGGACTGTCGCTTGGTGCTGCGCTACTAAAAATCCGTAGTCATTCATATCAGTTCCCTATCGGCATTTGATTAGCATTCTTACGTGAACAAATTATCGTGATTTTTTTTTCTTCACTTTCCGATGGCTCCTAACCATTTACACAATATGTTGAATGTGCTGCGGATTAATAAAATGTAACTTTTTTCGCCAGTCTTTTTTTTTTTTAAATAAATTTCATTAACTTTTTAAGTTTGTTAAAAGTTGTCTTTTGAGTTTAATTTAAATTCATTGTTTCGTATTTGGCATTGTTTGTTTCAATATTTACTGTTTTGATGTGATTGAGACAACTTTTACCATCTCTGGGTCTTAAGCCTAAGTTTAAGTTGATTTTATAAATTCTTTAAAACCAGTATTAACATATTAAGATTTAGTTTGTGTTCTTTTAATCAAAATTGGATACCGTAAAGTTTATTTTAGGTTTTAACTAATATCCGCAGTTACCATCACCTGGGATACTTTTTTTAATTTTTCTAACATTAGTTAAGTTATACTGTTTAGAACAGTACGATCGTTGTGTGTTGTGTGTTGTGTGGTGGTGTGTTGTGATTTGAGTAACGTGCAAATGTTAAACCTAATTTACAACAATTATACAAATTTTTGTTTTGTGTTTCTTTTAATTGACATTGGAAAACGTAAAGTTAAGTTTTAGGTTAAAGCTAAATATCCCCACAGTTTACCATCCACCTGGATCTTTATTATTTCTTTGTCTTGTCCTAACATGAGTTTTAGATGGTTATGCTGTAGTTAAAACGAGTCGCTTGTGTGTGTGTGTGTGTGTGTGTTGTGTGTGTGGTTGTGTGTGGTGTTGTGTGTGTGTGTGTGTGCTGGATTGAGCTATAACGCGTGAAACCTGTCCAGCCAACCTATTAGAGGCTTGTGTGCGTTTGAGTATGTGCCGAGCGGCTGATCCGAATGAGCAGGTCGAAGTAGATTGGGGTGGCGCAGCGGGGTTTCTATTCTATGACTTTGCTAACCGTTCGCTGCCTGCGTGCTAATCACGAACTGTGAATTCACCTTCTATCCACCTAAATTATTATGTCTAGAGACCGTCAGCTGGCCATGGATCTTTTTCAAATAAACTTAATATCTCTAAACTGCAACTTTTTCATTTCCGTCTAAATAGTGGTGTCTGTGCCTATATAAACATAAAACTCTCTAGTAACACGTCTCGAGAATCTTGAATCTCCTAATTCGTATGTTGCTGTGCTAAAAATCTTCTGCCCTGAACTAGTATCATTATCTGGTTCTGCCTACTTGCCTAATGGAACAATTTCAAATTTTTTTTGACTAGTCTTACTATTTCTCATGAGACGTTACTTCTTCCCATCCAAATGCCTAGTTCTCTATCTAGGGGATTTCAACGTACTACCAACACTGAGTGGGTTGGACTCCTCTCACTATGATCACGGTGGGGTTAGGAGCCAAACTTCAGTATTCTCAACGATCTGAACAGTTAATTTAGGGAACCTACACAATTCCAGCGTCGCCTAACCAATCTATGAATACGCTGACTTAATTTTCACCACTATTGCTTCTCGTTTTACATACACCTTCTCCTCCTAGTCGGTAACCTGACCACAACTTTGTATCTGTAATAAATAAACTTCTT
>JABUQX010109005.1:0-15087 GCA_015478945.1 Trachelipus rathkii
GTGCATACACCTCATAATGGGTTATTGACAACCTCACACGATTGAGAAACGTCTAGGTTTTCCTGTGAATCGATCACTTCCTTGAAAGATGTGATTGTTGTTCTCAACTGTGGTATATAATTTGGTATGAAAATTTTTACTTACCAGCACTATACGTAACAACTTTAGATGACCGCGGAGATGGACTCTTTTGTTTTTGAGAAGGCCCCAGTGTTTTCGGAGGGTTCTTATTTGGACATCTCATCCCTGGATGAGGGCCTCGACAAAAAGGACAATTCACCCTACTAGTATTCTGATTTTTCTGAGAATACGACGGAACAGAATTATATGAATTACATTCCTGCCCGTATGTGTCCCTTTCTTTTTAGCAATGCTACAAATACCTAAGTTATTGTGCACTCTACTGGATTCTATGACCGCGATTTTTTCACAGTACACGCAAGATTAATTTCTTTTTTCCTCACCTGTGGGCTTGAATATTATTTGAATAATTAGGGCACGACCCATAGATGTTGATAATACTTAGGTGGAGGACTGCGGCGAGTATCTCTGTAGTATTTACTACCCGAAGGCTTGTTGACTGGGCTGCGATTATTGGCCTTAGGATGGGGATCATTATTTTGATAGGATTTCTTTACACGTTCGGTTTTCCGATCGTGTAGGCTCTCCGTCCAATTAGGATACACTGTCTCTATTTGAATAACAGAGTCAATGATCTCATTTAGATCGTCTTTCTTGTTCTGTTGAGAATGATTTTTATCTACAAACTCTGATTGAGTTTGTGAGAAGGAATGAGGAACAGTGCTATTATTTTCTTCCAAAGAGTCTGCGAAATTTACTAGATCTTCCCATGGCACTCTATAAACTCTATTTAGCTCCTTCATTTTAAGAAATTGCCGTACAGTTTGTTCGATATGAGGAGGCAGACTACATAAAAATGCAGTGCGTAAAGATTCATGCGCCCGCATATCTATTCCTTTATAGGCTCTTCGAGCTAAGCGTTCTAATCGAAGTGCGAACATTTTGATGGATTCGCCACGACTTCGTCTTGCAGAATGATACTTCTGAAGTTGGTCCTCTTTCTTACGTATTTCCTCATCTTGAAACCATTTAATTAGTGCATCTCTGACTGAGAAGTAATTTCTATCATCCTTAACCAATAATTTATATAACTGAAGGAATCGACCCTCCAGTTGACGACCTAAGAGTCTCAACCATTGATGAGGCGAATTTGGGTAATGTAGACTGCAATAAGCCTCAAAATCACCCAAATACATTATAAGATCTTGATCGGCCTCATATTTGTATTTACCGGGGTCTACAACCTTCAAGCGTTGACTATTCTTGAGAAGTTGAGACAGCAAATAAATGGCTTCTGTAAGCATATCCAGATGATTCTTAATTTGTTGACCTGTATATAAAGGAACTTCAGGTCCACTAGATCTTGAATAGGTCTGATTTGGTAAAGACATATTAGGAAGCGGCGGTTGAGGCTGAGGCTGTAATAATGGCCTATTTTGATACTGGGGTAGACCACCATAAGCATAACCCAGGTTAGGTTGAGTTAAGTTATGTGGCTCAAGGTTAGGATTTATGGTATAAGCACCATTATTTAACGATCCTGAAGGATTACTATAACTACGATAATGAACATTAGTTTGTAGAAACTGATTGTCTCTTATATCCTCTGGTCTAATAAGATTAGTATAACCCTGCGAACCTAATAATGGTTCTTTTCTATCCCCCATTTGGTTAGTATTTCTATCTACGAACTCATGCTGCGACATGGGAGTTTTACTATAATTATCATCTAACTGAATCAAAGGAATATCGAAAGCTAGAGGATGTTGTTCACAACTAACGTGTGACTGCATCCTGGTTGGTTCAAAATTTACTGGAATATTAGCTCTTTGATCTTGGTGAACTAACATTTCTTCTACTAACTGTGTGTCCCTTTTAACTCTGGACAACATCTCTTTTAACATTGGAGAGGGCAATAGTCGATCAGAAGGCATATTTAATATTCCTTTGATATCATCAGCGCCACCTTCTGCGCCTATGCATGTTTCCGATTGTAGGGATTGATGTGATCCCTGTACATCCACATTTTTAGCTGAGGTACCAGAATGATTATCCGTACCCATTTCTTTCAGTGGATCTTGATCCAATTCCAAATCCAATAAACTTGGTGTTTCTTTGGTAGGATTATGTTCCATTTTAAATGTTAATTCTTGTTTCTGATGGATGATGAACAAAAGTGTACTAGAGGAGGACGTCGGACAATCAGCCAAGTATCAGGCTTTCATGGAAACGAAGGGTATTTGTTCAGGACCTGATGATTAGTGCGGGTAACCGCGTAATCTCAGGGTGAAGAATTCATCAATGACGCCAGATTGTATAAGATCTATTTTATCCTCTTTTAATATACTCAAATTTTTGCTATGGTAGTTTATGCAGATCTTAATAATTAGTATAATTTAATAGAACCAATGAATAGTAAATAATAATAATAATAATAATAACAATAATAATAATAATATATATTAATAATAAAGAAAGAAACAAAACTCAGGGATGACGAAAAGATTATTGTATAAAACAATTTTAATATGAAAAAGGTTCAACGACAGAAGTTAGGGATCATGAATAGGTCCCTATTAAAGGTAAGATTTAAATGCTATGTATTAACTGGTTCGAAATAAGAATAAAATAAGAAATCAACTACAGCTAAAATGCTGTTTGAACTATGAAATAGTTCACGAAAATAGGAATTAATTTGACACCGAGCAAAAGTGTGGTGTCTTGTTTGTGAAACACACTCAACCATCTACTGTACTTATCTTTTAAATATATCTTGCTTCCAAATGACAACTTCGGCTATTTTCAGGTAAGTTCTATAATTCGTTTCTGTAGAGATTCATATGTAGAATATATTCTGTAACTCTCTTCCTGTTTCAGGTATGATGAAGTATTAAAGTAGATGTAATTTTCTCAGTTGACGATTCAAGTGACAATTCCAAGATGTTAGTTTATTCAAGGCTGGTTATCAGCCCAAGTTCAGTTCTTCCAAAGTTAATTCTTCAGAGTTGGGTCTCAGCCCAACCTTAGTTGTTTTCCAACCCACGATTAGTTCTTTAATTGTAGACTGTTCCAAGATTTGATAGTTGAGTATCAACCCAAGACTAATTCCAAGGCTGGTTCTCAGCCCAAGCTTAATTCACTGTTGTTTTCCAACCCACGATCAGTTCAAGGCTGTTCCTCAGCCCAAAAACAGTCCCAATCCAACGTTAGTTCAATCCCGAGAATAATTCAAGGCTGTTCCTCAGCCCAAAAACAGTTCTTTACCAAGATTAATTTCAATGTAGATTCAAGATTATTCAAGGCTGGTCATCAGCCCCAGAAACAGTTCCCTATTAATAATAAATATTTTAAGTTACACTAATTTTTATACTATTTTAATCAATTGCTTTTATTTGAATTATATTTAAACATACCCTGTTGTATTAAAATAAACATCCACGAGGGGAACTATCTCATCTGTTGGTTCTCCTATATTTGATCTTCTAATTGGTGAATTATAACTTCTGCAAGATTTCACTCCACGATTTACAGTTTTTTACAGTTGGAGAATTAATAAACAAAGATATTCTCTCATGAAAAATAACTTTTATGAATACAAATTAAATTTTATGAATACAAATTACTAATATCATGGAACAAATTTAAAAAAATATTTCATCATGTTATAGTTAATGAATATACCGGTTAGTAATCATTCTTAATTTTATAAAGTTATGGAATAATAACTACACAATGAAATAAAAAATATACTATGAAATTATGATTAATAATATATATATACAATCATAAGAACTCCAGCATTAGGCTCCAGGTTCCGTAAAATGAGAGAATATATTCTTTATATATATTAATATATATAATATATAATATATAAATATAGTATATATTATATATATATATATGATATATATATATATATAGAAATAATATAATATAATATATTATATTACGCGGATGATTTGGTTTTTGTGTGGTGAAATCTGAAAGAGAGTTTGAGATGATTGGTAGAGAGATTTGGCAGGGTATGTAAAAACGTGGTTTTGAAAGTAAACGTAGATAAGAGTAAGGTTATGGTTGTGAGGAGGACAGTTCTCGATGGTGAAGTTATGTTAGATGGGTAGCAGCTGGAACAAGTGTCTGAGTTTAATATTTAGGATAATGTTGGAATAGCAGGAAGGTGGCTGGTGGCAATTAAATCGTTGGTGTAATTAAGGGACTTAAGTCTTGAGGTGCGCTAGGTATATGAAGGTTTGTTGTTTGTTACCTGTGTTTAATGTATAGTAGTGAGAGACTATGGTCTGGAATATAGAGGTATAGATCTAAGTTTCATTGTGGTTATACTAGATGAAATGACCAAGTCTTACGGATTCGAGGACAGTATAGTGAATATCAGATATGAGATTGGATCTAAAACAAAATGTGCAGAGTCTTACATGAAAGAAGTATATAGAGTAATATCAGTTAGTATCTGCATAGTGAGAAACTATGTTGAGTATATTCCGCTGGCAGACGAACGGAAAGTAATCCGATCGTCATCGAGCATGTGCGTTTGCGCTATCATCTGTGTGGACAAGGATGGACGCACATGTCAGATTAAAGACGGGATCTAATATAGTAGGACTGAGTAGTGATTTGCGGATCGTATCGGCACTGGGTAGAAGAAATGAGAAAAGTTAGATTTGAAGTTACGATATAAGATGCAATGAGGAGGCATATAGATGAAGTTATGTGGTAGATGTGGAGAATAAGGTGCATAATAGGGAGGAGAGAAAATTAAGGACTGTGTGTGTTCCGTATAATAGGGGTATGCGAATATTGATATTGCGTCCCAACCCTCTGAGCCAGGGGATGCCTACTACATAGATTACGATTTGTCGCATTATCAACTATATAGCGCCTGTATGTATGCGCAGCGCGCGTGCTCGCAGCTTTTGTGTGATGACTTTCTAGGGATGGATTTCTCTTCGTGTACTGTCCAGACCAAGAGTTATTAATCACATATATATGGAGGATTAATATTTAGAGGGGGTTGAAAATGGGCTGGAGCTTGGTGGGACGCTGTCATCTGACCTTGTGCAATCAATCTTTCGACAGATCTCTTAGCTTAATACACGTAGGCTACAAGCACTCCCTCTGATACGTCTAACCCTTACCCCCAAGTCTTGGGCGAATAAAAAAAGGAAGTTAAGAGTGAGCCACGTATCTATATAATATATTATATTATATAATATATATTAAAATTATATATATATGATATAATTATATATATAGATATATAAATATATATATATATATAATATATATATATAATATATATATATATATATTGGTGGCCCATGGTTTGCCTTCTCTTTTGACGTTCATATCCACTTTCTTTCAGACAACACTTACAAGACATTTTTCCTTAATATCCCTGTAATAGTGCGGAGAGAAAGAATTTCCACAGCGTATGTTCTGCGTGTCGTAGAAGGCGACTAAAGGGAACAGTGGTAGTTGGGTTGCTACCCACTCCACTGTAGCTCATTGTCAAAGGAATGCTCTGCTATTTCCTCGAAGACTGTTGAGATCACTGTAAGCGACCTTCTTATCTTCTGCGAAAATGTATGAATCTTATTAGTACATGGAATGTCAGAGAAATAAATAAGGAGAAAGAGGAGAGAGGTTGTGGATGATTTAGAATTGTAAATTTGATTTGCTCTCTTCTGTGGCTGAAAGAAAGATGAAAGGAAACGGTGAATATGAGTGGTGTGGTGTGGTGTGAAATGTGTGTGTGATGGTGTGGAAAAGAATGGGATGGGGAGAGAAGGAGTTGCGATTCTGATGAGAGACCTATGGCACAGAGCTATGGTGGATTTTGTTTGTGCGAGTACTAGAATTCTAATAGTTAAATTTAAGTTTGAAAAAGTCAAGGTATGTGTGGTTGTGACATATGGTCCATACTAAGTGTGATTTGAAGGAGAGTGCGAATTTTCTGGTATACGATGATCGTTTTGGATTGGGTGGTAGTGCTATCAGAATTAATTGTGTTGGGTGACCTAAATGGTTGGATAGGTGGTCATAAAAGGGATGGTATAATAGGTGGATTTCGGGTGACGGGAGAAAAAGGTGATTGTAAGTATAAGTAATACTTTCCTTAAACACAAGAGTATTCATAAGTATACTAGATATGGTATCGCGAAGTGAAAAGTATCATTGATTTTGTGTTGGTGAAAAGGAGATAGGGATGGGATTATCCTATCATTATGTTGTTTTATGTAGAGGAAGGTGATAAGGAAGAAAGGGAGAAGAAGTAAGAATGAGAAGTTAAGAATTCAAGGTAACAAGGATAAATATTTAAGAGTGCTTGCAAATAAATCAGTTGAATGTGAGCAAGTTGAAACAACAGATCTGGACGCAAATGAAGGGAAGGTTTATTAGTAATGCTAGTTAAGTATGTGGATGTGCTAAAGTCGGAAGTAAGAATGTTAACAGTGAGTTGCGGAACGAGGAGACGATGCAAGTAGTTGAAAGTAAAAAAAGAAATATGGTTGAATGTACTAAAAGCCATTGATGAGGTCTCAAAAGAAAGGTGTTTGGAATTATATAAGGAGGAAAAAGGGATAGTAAAAGATGCACACATAGGAGGAAAAATGAGGTATGAACAGTTTTTGGAAGGGGGATGAATGGCGACTTACAAGGGAATAGAAAGCTCCTCTGGAAGTAAGCGCGAAAGGTTAAGAATGAGAATAAAGGGGAATATGCATAGAAATAGTGAATAGGGATGGTGCTTTCGTAACTTGGAAAAAAAAAAAAAAAAAAAAAAAAAAACAAAAAAATTTGGGAAAAAAAAAAAATGGTGGAAAAAAAAAAAAAAGGGGTTGTGAGAAGTGTGTGGAGGAAACACTTCAAAAATCTGCATAACATTGGCGCTAATCAGTGAGAAGAGGTGATAGTGAATTTGTGTGCGTTTGATGGTGGCAAGAAGGAATAGGTAATTATGGGGATTGTTGTAATGTGAGGTAATGGGTAGTGAGAAAGTTGAAGAATGGTAAATCTACAGGCATAGATGCAATTACTGATGAAAAGATCAAGAATAGAGGCGAGATGGTGATTGAATGGATTTGACAGTTCTTTAACAAAGCGTTTATGAGGGTATAAGTTCCGATAGCTTGGAAGATGCCAGTTATAGTACGCCACTTATATAAAGGGTAGGCGGGATAAGGAGAACTGTAGGAATTATAGGGAATTAGTTTATCGAGTGTTTGTAGGAAGATATATCCTGGTATTTTTGTCGAAAGAGTACGCGAGTTGACTGATTGGTGAAGATCAGGATGTGTGGACAGAGGATTACGTGATCAAATTTTTTACATTGAAACAAAAATGATTCAGAAAATGAGAGAGAAGAAATGAATTGGTATTTAAGGTTTTATGGGATTGCAAACGGCAAGCTCTATGCTCTATGGTAAAGGTTTGTGATATATGGTGTTGGTAAGGTAGGCTTCTGATGGAATTAAAAGTATATATGAGATAGTGAAGCGTGTGTAAGAATAAATGGAGTTAAGAGTGAATGCTTTAATATAATAGCCGAGTGAGGCAGGGATTTGTTGTGTCTTCTTGGTTATTCAATTTGTATGTGGATGAGGCTATGAAAGAATAGAGGTAGGGGTGGCAGTGGAGGTGTTAGAATGATGGAGAATAGAAGAGAGTGGAGGGTGTCCTACTTAATCTATGCAAATGATTTGGTTTTGTGTGGCGAATCTAAAGAGAGAGTTTAAAAGGATTTGGTAGAGGGGTTTGGCAAGAGTGTGTAAAAGGAGGGGTTTGAAAGTAAATATAGATAAGAGTAAGGTTATGGTAGTGAGTGAGGACAGTCCACAGTGTGGAGTTATGTTAGATGGTGACAACTGGAACAAGTGTCTGAGTTTAAATATTTAGGCATATGTTGGATGAAAAGGGAACGGATGATTGCAGAGTGTAGTAGGAAATTGTGAATGGTAGGAAGGTGGCTGATTAAATTAAATCGTTGGTGGATGTAAAGGAACTAAGTCTTGAGTGTGCTAGGGTTTTGCATGAGGGTATGTTGTTACCTGTGTTAACGTATAGAAGTGAAACTATGGTCTGGAATAAGAGGTTTCGATCTAAGGTACAATGTGTTCAGACGGACAATCTTAGGGGTGTGTTAGGTGTTAGAAGAATTGATAAAATGAGGAAAAGGAAGCGGTGAAGAGGAGTTGTGTGGTGTGAGAAAGGAGTAAATGAGAGAATAAACGAGAGTACATTGAGAAAGTTTGGTCATATGGAAAGGTTGGATTATAGTTGGTTGGTTAAGCGGATGTATAGTTGTGAGTGTGCTAGGGATCAACCGGCTGGGAGACCGAAGAAAAAGTGGTTTGAGCGCGACGAGTTCTCACTTGGGAGTATAAAGAGGACAGTAAGACTGGGCTATCTTTTCGACTTGCGTCCTATTCTTCTACTACTATTCTTTTTCCGGTGCACGCTACACACCTCACCCTAAATCTGGGGAGAGGAGGATGATGATGATGACGATTATAATATATATGATATATATATATAAATATATCTAATATATATATTATATTATATATATATAATAATATAATATAAATATATAATATATATATATATATAATATATATATATATATAATATAAATATAGTATATAATATATATACCGGTAATATATATATTATAAATATATATATATATACGGTTATATATATAATAAATATATACGGTATATATAATAATATATATTAATAATATATATATATATATAATATAATAATGATATATATATATATATATATATATAAAATATATAATATATATATATAATATATATATATATATATTATATATAATATTATATATATAATATATATATATATAATATATATATTTATAATAGTAAACAAATTAACCCTAACTCGTGAAAAAACGCTAATTCGTGAGTAATTTATAAATAATAAAATGCGTAAAACAATAAAACGATGTTACAAAGCTTAAAAAAAAATAAAAGAGCTAAGATTAAAAATAAACAGACACCAAGCTTTCGACCCCTAAAATACCTGGGGTGTATTAAAAGGAATTATAAACTTCAAAAAAAAAAGGAATCAAATTAAAATGAACACTGGACAGACTTCAGTAGGTTCGACCAAAGCTCCTTAATGTAATTTTTTCTTATTAGGAACGCTCTTTGTAACGTTTTTCCCCCATTAATAAATTATCTTAACAGGATTGTCAATTTTTATTTCTACCTGGAATTTTTGTTGAAAGCTATTTTTTTTTTTTAAATAAAAGTATTTCACCTGTATTTTTCTCAACATTTTTGCAAGATAAAATTATTTAGCGGAATTCATATTGATTACATGATTATGTTCATTCATATGGTGATACAAAGCAGAGTTTCGGTCTCCACTCCTCAGGCTATATCCATGTTGATATGTACGTCTTTTGAAATCATCGGTTTCACCAAAATATTTTTCATCACAATTATTGCACTCTATACTATAAATCCTGAATTTACTATCTTCATTATTTAATTGAAATTTTCAAAGAATCTCTTAACAGTAATTACCCTGTTAAATGTAACTGGAATTGACTAAAATTTTCTTCAATCTGGTTCGGTATGAGAGGGGGAAGAAAATTTTGATATGAGAATTGAAGAAAATTTTACAAAATTCAGTTTCAAATTCAGTCTGTTCTAAACACACTTAAGAAGAAATTTGTCAAAATTTCAATTAAATAATGAAGATATTAATTCAGGAATTTATAGTAACCGTTAACTTTTCTTTATTAGTACATTTTTTTTCATTTAATATCCATGATATTCCACCATTTATCTGGACTTAGCTCTGACACCAGGGATTCTTCGAACATATTGGCTGGGAAAACGGTATTAGCTTTTAAATTTGTACGTCATAAGTCCTACTACTGAACTATTGGTAGCTAACTTACTAGCTTCCTAGAGCCTCAGATTATGATGACGACAATGTTCGAGGTTTAAATTATATAAATTTAAATATATTTCTTAATTACTTTACTTAAGATAGTCCTGTTATGTTATTACTATTAATTTCCTGTAACATAGCAACGTGTACCTTTTCAAGTTTCAACAATTAAGCAATGACATTCATTCAGCATTGGAAATTGGACAATGTCTGTTACCAAATTATATGTTTAATTTGTAAATTTTATACCTATTTATTAATTTATTTGTCAAATAATACTGAAATGAAATTACAAAAAACAAATTCAATTATTGATCATTTTATTTTTTTCTCAAAAATAAAATTTTTGAAAAAGTCCCCCAAAAAACAACAAAACCCAACAAAAGCCCAATATAACCCAAAAAATAAAACACTGGGCTGTTTTTTTTGTCCAACTCTGCTTAAAACCAAAATATCTTGCTTGTTAGTTGCATTAATAATAATTATTGTGATATAAAAGAAGTAAAATAAAATTTTTGATCAAATAACAGATGGTCGTTCCTTTGAATGAAGAATGCGGATTGATTGAATGGATTCCCAACTTATGTGGTTTGAGATTCATTCTTCATAAATTATACAAAGAAAATGGATTTTATACTTCTGGGCAAGAGCTTAAAAGTCTTATGTGCAGCATTGGAGACTCCTTAAAGAAGAAAAAAGACGTTTTTCTTAACAAATTCATTCCTAAATTTCCTCCCATATTTTCTAAGTGGTTTCTTTTAACTTTCGTGGATCCTCAAGCCTGGTAAGTTATAATTATTATTATTATTATTATTATTATTATTATTATTATTTTATTATTATTATTATTATTATTATTTATTATTGTTATTATTATTATTATTATTATTATTATTCTTATTATTATTATTATTATTATTATTATTATTATTATTATTATTATTATTATTCGGATTATTATTATTATTATTTTTATTATTCAGATTATTATTATTATTATTTTTATTATTCGGATTATTATTATTATTATTATTATTATTATTATTTTATTATTATTATTATTATTATTACTCATCAAGCTCGGTAAGTTGTTATTATTATTATTATTATTATTATTATTATTATTATTATTATTATTATTATTATTATTATTATTATTGGTTAATGTTTAATTTAATGTGACTTTGAGGATGAGGGCTCGATTGTCTTATTGTCGTACTACGGCCGTCATGTCAATGATTGGCTACATCGTTGGTCTTGGAGACAGACACGGGGAGAATATTCTGTTTGATTCTGTATCTGGTGACACAGTGCATGTAGATTTCAACTGTCTTTTTAATAAGGTAATTTTGATGTAATTTTTTTCCCTCTTTAGACGCTTATACCTAATTAATTCACGTAAGATTGGAAAAAAATTATCTCGAGATACTTTTTTTTCTTTTTCTTTTATCTTTCTTTCTTCTTCTTTGCAAACCTTACTTAATGAGAGCAAAAATAAAAAAAAAATATTTTAATCAACAAGGATAAACTAGCTGCAATAAGTACGTTAGAATATTAGAGATAGAAAGAAAATTAATCTTATGGTTCAAGTGAAATGCCTTTTTAACTTCTTTAGATTTTAAAGGATTTAACAGCTTTGTGAGAGAGGGAAAATACTTTTGTAACTATTTATATGTTATTCCCTCCAGGGAGAAAAATTTGATTGGCCAGAGAAGGTTCCATTTCGATTGACTCACAATATGGTTTCGGCAATGGGTCCTACCGGTGTTGAAGGAGTATATCGAAAAACTTGCGAGGTATATTGGTTTCTTTATATATATATATATATATATATAATATATAATATATATATATATAAATGAACATCTATCTATCTTCATCTTTTTTAAATATATATATATATATATATATATATATATATATATTATATATAATATTATATATACTATTATATATATATATATATATATATATATATATATATATATATATATATATATTATATATATATATATATATTATATATATATATATATATATATATAATTATATATATTATATATATAATAATCATCATCATCATCATCATCTTCTTTCATCATCCATATCTTCATACTATTTCTTCTTCTTCTTTCCAAAAGAACTTCTATTTCCTTTGTAAGTCGTCCGTTCATCCTCCTTCCAATTGTTCATTTACCCTTCATTTTTTCCTCCTATATATTGCAACCTTAAGCCTTCCTCTTCACCTCATTGTACATTATCCATACACCTTTCTTTCTTTAACCCTCATCATTGGTTTTTAGCACATTCAACCACGCCCCTTTTTTTTTTTTTTTTTTTTTTTTTTTTTTTTACCCCGCTTACATCAACTCTTCTTATCCACGCTCACTGTGACAATCTTATATCCTACTTTGCACTACTAACAAACGCATCCTTCATTTGGCGTCCACATTTGTTCAGTTTCATTCTTGTACCACATTCAAATGATCTATTTGCAAGTGAATCTCACGATAGGGTTTCAATTTTCCTTGATTCACATGGACTTTTCACTCTTAATTCTCCCTACTGACTTCCATATTTCCTTCCTCTGCACATCCATGCAACCCACTAACTTAGTTTACATAAAGCAAATATCTGATATTTATTACTATTCCAGAACCCCTCCACTATTTAGAACATCAACACTTCAAACATCTTCACTACATTAAAATCACTCATTCTTTTCCTTCTATACCATCTACTACCTACACAAAAAAACTCTCGTATAGCTTAGGGATACTCTATGATCGAAGAGTATATTACTTTAAGTACATACCTCTCCCTCTCCTTGCCCATTTTTAATTTTTCTTCCGCCAGGCGACCCCAAATTACTTGTTTATACCATCTATTTTCGATCACCTATCAGGTCATTCAGTCACTAAACAATCAATATGAAGCTCCTACTCACCCCGTCCAAAACATCGTACATCATTTAAATTATCCCAGAAAGTCCCACTCTCCTCAACGATCACCCTCAGAATTGGGCTATAGCATCTGTTGCCACAAAATCAGCTCATAGAATCCCACAAACATTCTACTTCCCTCAGATCATTCCTCTCCATTCACCCCACAGAACCACTCGTCTTTACCTCTCCTCTCACCTTTGTTCAGTGACAGCAGCAAATTCAAATTTACCATTTCTAAATATATCCACACCTCTCTCCTTCTCCTTTTCTCCTCCCCCCCCCATTTTTCCTTCTAACAATCCCATGTACCCATACGATTCATACAGTTTGCGCGGAAAAGATACAAGGGTCGTGTTTACGGCAGTCACGACCAGATCGAGGGATGCATATCCTAGCTTAAAAATAAGTTAGTAGTGGGTCGCCAAACCCAACTACCACGTCTTTTTAATCGCCTCCCGTACTGACGCATAGAAAATATATATTATATAATTATATATATATTATATATATATATATATATTATATATATATATATATACTTATATATATATTATATATATTATATATATATATATATTATATATTATATAGTTATATACTATATATAATATTATATATATATATATATACTATATAATATATTATTCTTCTATTACATAGTTTAAAATTATAATATATATATGTAAATTATATTATATAATATAAATTTCTTATATTTCTTATATATTATATATTATATATATTATATATATATATATATATATATATATATATATAATAGTCAACAGGACCCACCAGGCTCACGGCTCACAAAGAAGCGGCCACACTGAGTTGAAAAATCAACATCATGGGTGGGTCCTGGCATGTACATATTTTGAATGTCAGGGAAAATTTGAATGGCGAAATGAATATTCAGTCAAAAAATAAATAAAAATAAATAAAATTATATCCTTACATTATAAATAGTCCTAATATTACATAACAAAGTTATATGTTGTTAGAATATTCGCTTCTTGGAGATTACATGAAAATAGAGTTACCAGCTTAAAGTGAGAAGATTCAGATAAGATATGGGACAATCTTTTAGAAGGTTCTATGGACCACAAAATAGGAAAATGACGACGGCGAATAGTGTCCAGTTGGGGACAATCAATGAAGATATGTTGAACAGATTGCGGGGTATGGCGACGGCAAAATTTGCAGATGGGAATAGGGTCTCCCGTGACATATAGTGACTGTGTGATATTGGTTGTGGTCAATTACGGAGGCCGTACAGTATCACTTCTGAAGCACCTTTCGCTTGCGTGGAAGAAGGCCACTCCCACCGATGCTCTGCTTTATATTTCTTAAGTTTTTGCTTCCCCGATGAATCACTCTGTTCCAGCATTTTCTTGCCAACAGATCGAAAGCCTTAGATGTTCGTTAAGTGCAGGGTAATCAGTTGATGGGAGGCGACCTATGTCGAATGCAACCAGGACGGACCTGGACAGCTCCGAAAGAAGATGGTGGCCATATTTGGCCTCTCTATCGGCAATTTCATTGCCAGTTACCCCTACATGAGAGGGGGTCCAACATAGTATGATCTGTTTCTTACGGGAGTTGGAGCGAGCCGACAGAAATTGTTGTACTGTGGATACCATTGTGTTTTGTAGAAAGGGAATATTATATATATATATATTTATTATAATATATTATACAATATTATAGTATAATATTATATATATATATATATAATATATATATATATATATATATATTATATATATTATATATATATATAATATATATATATATATATATATATTATATATATATATATATATATATATATATATATTATCATATATATATATATATATATATCATATATATATATATATATATATATATATATATATATATATATACATGCCCCATGGTTCCCCAGAACTGGGGCTGAAGGGCGCAAACATGCACCAGAAATCAGAGGCATACATAAGCATTTCTGAAGGGCATAATAGTGGTAGACTCGAACCCCAACCCAGGTCTCTCTCTCTCCTCTCTCTCTCTCTCTCTCTCTCTCTCTCTCTCTCTCTCTCTCGTCTTCTCTCTCTCTCTCTATTCTCTTCTC
>JABUQX010109006.1:0-16027 GCA_015478945.1 Trachelipus rathkii
TACACGACATGGTGATTAACTGAAAAAAATCACAGTTAAACTATATCACCAAACAAGAAAACTTTCTTCCTGCTTCTCTACTAGTCGTGTAATCAACATGTCGTGTACCAATTCACATGCCCAGAGTCTAATTGTACGTCGACGTATATTGGTTGCATGACTAATAGATTAACAGATAGGCCATACCAGCACCGATTTAAACCCCAAAATATATGACTATTTATTCAATTGGGCATAACAAGACAATTATACCTGATATACCAAAGTCATATAAAATTTAATAAACTCCTCGATGCGAAGCGCAAAAGAACTAAAAATAGGCCAAAGCTTATTTACATAAGATATCACAATACCAGACCATATAAAACATAAAGTTTAAGGCGTTAATGTCCCTTAGGATTAAAATATGAAATGCTACTAAAAATTTAATTAATTTATTTGATCTTTAAATCTTGTGTAAAAAATAATTTCATTCATTTTGTTTTTAGTTAGAATTTTCGCAAAACTCTGGAAGACATGTCTGAGGTTTACGGACGAAACCGGTCAAGAACCAATAAATATAAATATGCCTCATACTTTCTTTGTAAATTATTTTCTGGAATACTTGTAAGTAAAATTTGATATATTAAGTCTTAAAAGAGTAAAATAGTCAAAAAAATGGGGAAACCACGTCTTACGTTTAGCATATATGTCCGGAGTCGCAACTCACACAGGCTCAAGCTGGACTGAATCGTGAGTCTGGACTTATTGTCCCCCTCTCGTACCCTCTCGATAGTGTTCCATCAGTGTCAACTATAAAAGAGATTAAGAATTGTTATAAGAATTATTATTATTTATTATGTATAAAATATATTGAAAGTAATTGAAAATTATTTTTGTAAATTATGTATATTATAATTATAACTCCTACTAATAGTAATAGCGATTATTCAACAGAGTTTTTTTTCATCCCTATTGTCTCTTCATTCTGTGATTGTTAAGATTAAATTAGATTTGTTAAATACTTATTGACTATTTTAGAACTCGCAGTCTTTATAATTGTGATTAGTGAGCAATATTGAATATAAATCTATGTGAAATGCGTTAAAATAATAATATGAGTCTCTGAGTGTGTTTTATCTGATAATCACTCATAATCGCTATAGTGGTTTTTTCCGGGGGACTATTTGATACCAACATTACTGCCGACGCTTATCTACCGACTGACTATTCTCCGACTTAACCCCAATATAAATGTTTAGATGCTAAGAAGATGTTCAAACACTGACCGTGAATATCTCTCCTCCATCTTATCTCATAAAGTCCGAAAACTAGGTGATGTGCACCCTTGTGTCCTCCCTCGGTTCTGTAGATTAATATAGATGGTTTAGACTAGCAATTAGATCGCAAGTGTTATAAAATTGATTAGTAAATTTAATAGAACTTTACTATGTGGGATAAGAGTTAATAGAAATTGCCTACTCTGTGAGTTGCGTAACTAATAAATTGACATATTGCTTGCGACTAAGCACAGGACTATTAGCTTAGCAGGAGTAGCTCTATGCCTCTAGTTTTATTTATTTTTTATCAATATCTAGAGTTTACGTTGCTCGAGGTATTAGTCTCATCGGAGCCTCTCATTTCAGTCAGCAACTATTATTGTTTTCACGACCCACCTGAAAGAGACATTTGTCTTTTACTTCCATTCTCTGTGCCTAATGAACTAATATATAACTAATACAATGAATTAGAGACTGCTCATGGTTTTATATGAAACGACCAATTAGGTACATCTATAAATCTACAGTGAATAACGTGAGTGTGACTTTACAAAAATATTTGTATTGAAAATATCAAGAACAGAGTTATAATATTCCCGGTATTATTCATGCTCCATAAGTGTTGTCATGGCATCGGGGCGGAGTTATGTAAAGTCGTCTCTGAGTTATGAATAAATTTGTTGGGAGATATAGTGAGATTAAAATAACTCAGCATAGGTTTAATTGAGGTTCCGCAGTATGTTCTCGCGTCTTCAGTCGCATACATATTGAATGTGTGGTTCGACCCCAGAGAAGGCAATTCTTTACCTTTAAGCTTATTTATATCGTTATATATTTATCATATGACAAATTAGATTGTACTGTCTCATAAGTATGAAATAAGATGTATATATATGAGGCGGCTCACAATTCAAATATATAAGATAGGAACCTTGAAGAAATAAAGAAGAGCTCATGAAGAAAACTCTAGACGCTAGCTGCACAAACTGATATAGGCAAACCGGCCTAGACCGTGCTATGGGTAGCGAAAGTGCTCGCAAGGAAGTAAGTAAGTAGAATTAAGATGATGATAGGAAAAAATATGGTAGTCAGCAGGATCGGGTGGGTCTAAGTAGACACAAGGGGTAGATAACACCGGAAGATACAGAGATGCGAAACGGAGGCAACTCAGCAACAGTGACATACTCATGGATTAAAGATAAAATTAGATAGGCCCGTAAAACACAACGATTGATAACAAGTAGATATCTATAGGTGGAGGTATGAGATGTAAAGCTGAATGATTACAAAAAGAGGAAGTGGAAAGTGGGTCAACAATCAAAAGAATAAACAATAAAGCGCATCCAACCTGTACTCATCCGACAAACCGTGTTCACTCGATTACAGTGGGGCGGTCCTCCGGCGTCCGAGCGTAGTAACATTACACAATTAGCTCACTATCTAAATCGCTACTACGTGGTCTACTACTGGAAGCGTAGACGTTATCTTGACTAACATATCTGATCTACTCACCTCATCTACACCTCTCACTACATACAAATATCGACAATTGTTGTCTAAACCTGTGATGTCCGTGAAATAGTAAATTGTAACTAAGTAATGTTAATAACATCCTAATGATTTTTGATAAAAAGATATGAGATAAAGTGTTGACAGTGTTGGTACCAAATGTCCAAACTGACAAATGGTAAAAAATGATTGCTAATAATATCATGGAGATGTTATCTCCCAATTTTGTTTTACTTAGTCAGATTGCATAGTTGATTAGTATATCTATTTTATTATGTTATTGTATTGTGCAAAATTATTATGGAACGATGATGTATACACATAAACTTACATCTATATTATATTATACACGACCATCGACTCCTTTGAAGATCAAAGCAAAAATTGAGTCTCGGGATAGTAATTACGATTTAGTGTATCTATATATCAAGTTACTTAGACTATAGGATATAATGTCCAAATTTGAGTCATATTAATAGTGGATGACAGAATATGTATGTTGCGTTATTTAGTGTGTGATTAGCTATTATTATAAGTAGAGATCTTTAATCACAATAAACATATAATAAGTAATTGTCTATATAATTTATAAATATAAAAAATATGTCTTAAATAATAATTAATTAATTATAATTTACTGTAAATGTTTACGTTAAATCTTTTTTTTTTTTAATTATTATATCTTAATCCTATTTTAACTACTAATCTGAAAAAGCCTACATTATTTAGGCAATTTTTTAATGCAAAACTATAGGCGTTCTTAGTGTTTAGAGTATTCTGAAAATAGTATATAGTATATAATCTCAAAGGTGTCACTTCTGTGATTTAATAATTGGTATATGGTATTTGGCTGCAAAACTCAAAATTAATGGCATTAATTATAATATATTATTAATTTTAGATATAATTAGATAATTATTATTAATAAAAATCATATCTTGATTGAAATATTAAATTATAATTTATTGATTATTATTTAATATTTATGATATATTTAATTTATGTTAATTTATATTTTTATATTATTATTTATTATATTAATTATAATTGATATTATATTAATATTTTATATTATATTATCAATATATATATAATTTATTTATATAATATTAATTTTATAATTATTTATTATATTTAATTTATATTAATTATATTATATTTTAATTATTATATATATTATTTAATTTATGATATATGCGTCGTGATGATAGAAGATGTAGTGGCAAGTATGTGCTCCGAGACACATAGTTATCTCTCGGCTGACCTGGACGTTGAAGTTTTCAAACTTCTCGCCTCCCCCACTAAGAATAATTGTATGTGCACTCTCGCGGACCAGGGAAGTCTGCAGCTAGCGTCATATTATCTGTATAGTACGAGTATACGTATTATGCGATTTGTTTTACTGCAAGGTTTTCTGTAGGAAGTGCCCCCATAAAGTTATTCAAATTAGAGACACGAAGCGATATTAAAATAAAAATCTCAAATATGATAACAATTATATATATAGTCTAATTTATATATATATATTATATTTATATTTATTATATATATATATATATATTATATATATATTATATAATAATATAAATTATACATATATATTTCTATCCTACCTACCCTCCTACCTTTGGGGGGGCGGGTCCCGAAATTGTATAAGTAATATTATATCATCCCTTCAGCAGAAAGCGGAAGATGGAGAAAGGATTCGATCGAGCACGAGAAGAGTTGATCGAGTCGGAGCGAGCCCGGACAGTGTGGCTTGGATGCCAGTTAGTAAACATTGTAAACATATGATTCAATGATGTTGTTATAAGGCACTTATAGAATCTTTGCAATACTGCGAGCGGTTACAAACCCTCAACTGGTGTTTGAGGACCGCTCGGGTTGGGCCAAACGCGCAGAAGCGAACCGGCGCGAAACCGTGGCGTGCGCCGGTAGGCGCGAACCGTGCGCGAAACCGTCGCGAGTGCCCGCAGGCGGGATATTTACGCTCGCACGTGATGCAATGTCTTCTAATTAATAAATAAATAAATAAATAAATAAATAAATAAATAAATAAATAAATAAATAAATAAATATACTTTCATTTAAACTGACTTTAATAATTTGCATACTTCATTTTCTTTTAATAAAATTTATATTTTAATTTCTTTTCGCACATCATTTTCTAGCTTTGTGCGTGAACTATCTATACATATTTTTTTAAGTTGTAACATTTATTTTCTTTAAAAGTTTTTAAATTTTTATATTACTTGAAATTTGGTTCATCTTTTCATTTTTTCCTTTTAAAATTTTTAATTTTTTTTTTAAATATATGTTTTATTGACCCTAAAACAGCAAAGTAGGAAAGCAGTAAAGCGAAACACACACATCACCCCTCCCACCTATCCATGATCTATTGGCTTATTGATTCAAGTCATATTTGAATCTTTATTATCGACCCTAAAACAGTAAAACAGTAAAACAAACCACCCATCCCACCCTCCCACCCGTCCATGATCTATTGATTCAAGTCAATTTGAACCTTTATTATTAACACTAAAGCAGTAAAGCAAACAACCTACTCCACCTCTACCGTCCGTCCATGGTCTATTGATCTATTGATTCAAGTCATATTTAGGGTATCTTTTTTGTATAAATAAAAGCAAAAATAATCTCTTTGAATAAAATATTATTGTAAAGTGGAAAAAAACAAGTTTCTTTATATTTTAAAGCATTTAAAACATAAGTGCATAGTATATCATCGTTGAAATATAAATTTTTAACATCAAATATATTAACAAGTTTATTAAAATAAACATTATTTATAAAACATATGATGAATTAAATACAGTATGCAATTATATGCCGTATAAATAAATAACTTATCTCCAGCCACAAATATCTTTGATATCACTATTGGAACGTAAACATATCCGCAGATATCTCCATTTTTTATAGTATGTCTATTGATATAGCTTATCAAAAGTTTCTTTGTTTCCGTTCGTCCAAGATCTGTTCGTATATGTACCGTATCTTACGTGCTTTTGAATCTTGTTAAGATGTATAGGACAGGAAATTCCGAGGCTTCGTTGCTATTTTAATGAGGGGGTCGCTTCCAAACTCCAGTTCGTATAAACCTTAAATATGTTAGAGATATGCCTAACTATATATATATTATATTGATATATATAACATATTATATCTCTATATATTATATATATATATATATATATTTACTCTATATATATATATAATTATACATATATATATATAACTAATATACACACATTCATATTTACACTTTATATAACCGATCTATTTTTTTATATATATACGATATACATATATATATATATACTATATATATACTATATATATATATTATATATAATCTATAATATATTATATATATATATATATATATTATATATATATATATAATAATTCACGATTGCTGATCAGGGTTGTCTGTCTTGTTAGGCTGTTTCTACCGTGTGTTTAGTGTGTGTGTTGTGTCTGTGGCTCCTCTTCAGGGCGTGCGGCGTGCGAATGCCTATGAACACGGGAAACAAAAACAAACCAATACGAAACAATAGCAACAACAAAAAGCACCTAAAACAAATTATGTACACCAATGTACGTGAAATAAGTGCACATGTATAGGTCTTACATGTGTACCACCAAAGCAACATCAAATTACTTCCGCAGTATTTCCTATGCGTCATACAAATGAAAATACCAAAAAGAAAAACAAAAAACAGGAAATACTAGATAAATATAAAGGCGTGCAAAACGAGTAACTCTTAAGGGAACACAGAGTTAGGCCTATTTCAAAGGGGGCGGGGCTTAATACGTCTTATTTCCAACAGCAAATCACACGCCTTAAAAAAGCATGCCCAAAACCTGCCCAAAACTACGAATATTGTCAATCATTTGCGGTGCACATTAAAAAATCGGACATAAATCCCTATTGTTTAGATATGAGTTTGAGATTTTTCCTATTAAGGATTTCATATAAATGTATATTTTGGATGAGGTTGATATAGGAGGATATATTTTCAGTAATTGAGAATTGTGTTGGGCTAGGAACCTAAATGATTGGTAATGGTAGATTGCAAAAATAGGTATGATGGAGTAATAAACAAGTAAGTGGTTTTATCTCACGGTGTAGGGATGGAACAAATGAGAATAGTTAGAGTTAGGCGTGATTATGAGAGTATTTCTGTATGAGGAGATATAGAAGGTATGTATTGAGTAATACTATAAATTACTATTAAAATACATAAAATAATTATTACTAATAAGTATATATATACTATACCGTTATATAGTGAAGATTAGTAACGAAATAAAAGTTATGATTGAATTTCTAATGGTAGTTGGTAGAAGAAGGAGATGTTGATATAGTTGATTTGGATGTTAAAACTAGTTAAGGATAAGTTATAGGGAATGGGATTATCAAGGTCATATAATGTCTGTTTATGTAGTAAAAATTATTATGTTAGTTGGAGTAGTAGTATAGGCTTGGTTTGGAAGAGGATAGAGCTGTATAAAGGAATAGGTAACTGATGGGTAGATATTATAAGATGAGAGAATGAAATATATTAAGTAAGAAATCAACTAAGTTAACTAAAGGATATAATATTATATTATTGAGCGCTATTAGGCAAGTTAAATCAGTTGAATGTGGCACGCAGAGAGATTTGCTGATAAAGGTCTGTATCCAAAGTAATAAAAATACACTAACAATACTGAAAAGAGATTGAGGAGGGTCACGTTTACAGAGCGTGGAGTCTCCATCACGCTTCAGTGAGCTAGGGTTGGGACGAGTAAGAATCCGAATGACAATAATACTGTTGAGCATAAGTGCAAAGTTATGGATTTCGGTCCAGTATCGTACTGGAGTACTTGGCAGCTTGATTCTTCCCTGCTAATTTAACGCTACGTACCACGCCGAGTTGTTCTTGAACACAGTGAAGGACCGAAGTGGTTGCCTGGGGCATAATGAAGAGCAAAGTCAACAGATCATGGCAAACGATACTAGCGCCTGGAATTAGAAGCTACGGAGAGTTCAGGCCCGTTATCTATTCCGCCTGGTGTGACCATATGAGTTACATCTTATATATAAAGCTGAAGTTGATAACGAGTTTCAACAAGAATAGGTGTTTATATCATTATATAATCAGTAGAGGTAAAAATAGAAACTTAACTGTAAACTATTGTGACTAGTATGTAGGTATATAGGTTAATATAAAGAGGTGAAATGAAGGCAGTTGGATGTGAGAAATGATAATATTTGGGTATAGTATACTTATATAAGGTACTATATATGTATTAATTCAATTATATATTATTATAATTAGTAAAATTATGAAGCTATATATACTAGCTATACTATTTATACTGTAAAGTAGATATAAGTATATAGTATTTTTTAATGCGGTCGTCTAATATGCTAGTATCTATATTGTTATTTCACATCAGGTAGGGTAACAAGATGACGGATATGCTGCTTGAGAACAATGAATAGGGATGGTGGCTTTGAATAACTGATGAAATAATTGATTGCTTAATGTGATAAAAAAAGGTCGCAAATGGTTAAAGATGTTGTCCTTCATTTGAACATTAAGTTTGGCCGCTTGTGATGTGATAATCATACCTATCGATTATCGACCTGCATACATACGCGTCAGATAATAAAGTAGATATGCTATAGTGCATGTGTATTGTGTTGGTTGACAGGTCGACTATTTAGAGATGAGCTCGGTTTGAGGATTTGTAAGACTAAATATTGTTTTGTTTTATTTATTGCTAGTGTGGATTAGGTCAGTTAGGTATGGCCTAACCGCGTAGACAGTGTAATATGGTCTGGCAGAGACAGTTAGTAACATAGACTTGAGTGCAAAGATATGTCGAGTAAGTGTAGTGAGTCACTGTTTACTCAAGAATTGAAAGAAGTGAAATAATTGACGTTATTCAGATGAGATAGAAGATTAGAGTGTCTGTAATCAAGCGTAGGTGGATAAGGCACACGTTGTTCGATATAAATGGATGGTGCGAAAAGAAACGGAGAATTTGAGGGATCTGCAGAAAATAGCGTTTTGAAGTTGGTGAGTATAGGCAGCAAGAGGAAGCAGGAATATTATGGTAATGAAGATGGAAGGGTTGTTATCGTTAATAACAGTACCGAGAGAAGGTAGACTCTATTCTCTTGATCACAAAGCAAATAGAGATCTATCGTGAGTAGCAGGCGGATGAATCTTGAAGTAATTATATCAAATAAGTCTTGATGATTACGATATACAGGGTAATGGTACGGTGGACACACATTTGCATTGAGCTTCTTACGATTACATAATGGTAATGCGTGAAGATGTGACCAGGGGCGTAATAAGCGAGTAAGACATGAAAGGAAAGTCCATATATTATACCTGGGAAAATGGCGGTATTATCCATTATTATTTGAGGAAGGTGTTAGTTGAGAGGGAAGGCCAAGAGGACTCTACTTTTGCAAAAAGGGGATTGAATGGCTCAAATTCAGATTACATTTGATTTTTTTTTAGAGTACAATTGCTAAGAGATTTATTAGATAAAGAAAAAGACTTTTTAGAGAACGAGCTATAATCTATGGAATTTGAAGAGCCGTAAAACTTTAACAATTTGGAGCTTGGTGAAACGTACTATTTAGTGTGAACTCTAACAGTCAAGAAATGCGTCACTTTTGTAGGTCCATTAGTAGAACGTGTTTTGAGGGGAGGTGGTGTTTGTGATACTCAGTATTGTAACAGATGTGTTAGGGATTTAAAGAACGATTTAGGATAGCTATGGGGCAAATACCAAATCTACAGATATTAGACTGAGATACATTAAAACAAAAGGATTCCTGTTGTCGACCGCATCGAGATGAGATAAATGAAGAGAGAAGAAGAAATATAATGTTAGTATCGCTGGAAGAGACTATAAGTATTCATTTATAGGTATTTGATTTAGTATAAAGCAGGAAGATTCAGAAGGCTGCAGCTCGTCGAATAGTAGACAGCAAGATATGTAAAAATATTGGAGAAATGTACTACATAGAGTTATTGCTGTTATATTTTTAATCATTATTATGGAAGCTTAACACTGTAATCTCGGTAACGGAGAAAGTTTCCTATTCGCGTAGGTGACGATGAAGATTGTGTGAGAAAAGAGCATATTTGAGACATTGGGCTGTTCGGAGAGATGTTGAAAATGGAAACATTTTAAGATAAGTGAGTCCTGGATAACATTATAGAGCTCTGGACAGGTATATCATGACGCTAAGGGATGTCGTTTATGTCTGCCTTGGTCTACTTATAATTAGCTGTAAGAGAGGTACTGCGCGCATCTTAATCATCAATGTTCAAGAAAATGACTAGTCAAGACTAGGAGCCCGCGACTTTTCTGTATCTTATCAACAGGTGACCCACTAGAAGGAGAGGACTTATTCCGGCTTCAGGGTGATAAGTAAGAAGATTGATCTTGTTTCTAAAGAATTAGTGTTGTAAGAGTGTTAAGAATGCATGGTGCACGCATCTCTCCCAAGACATCTACCTCTCATTTAATAAAGATATGCACGGTCATGAGCTTTACTAAATTCTATCAAGGATATGTTTAGCAAAGAATGGTGGAGTTCCCAATTTAGATAGTCGCGCAAGCTTTTTAGTGAATGTTTATAGTAGAGAATATCTTGAGAGAGGAGTTGTGCATTAAGAGAAGAGGGTATTGGGACATGATGGTAAGCAAATAGGACGTGGGGTTGGAAACAGTTAGAAGAGTTTTTCTACAAAAGCATCCAATAGAATTAGACGATAAAGGTTATGGTTGTGAGTGAGGACATGTGCGCTCAAGTAGTGGAATTAGCATTTGTGGTTTTAGAGGGAGAGAATCAAGTGTAACACGTATGATAGAGATGTCTTTGACAAATAAGTCAGGAATAATTCAGTGGACCTATCTTGGACGAATACAAAGGATTTTTACAAGAGGTAAGCCATCTACATACTTCAATACCGGAATGTTTCAGCGTGGATCATCCGATTTAGCATTTAAGATTATGGGATCTACGCTGCTGAGACCGAGCACATGTAAAAAGCAGTGTGTCGTTATCTTTTTTGTGTTTATGTGCTTTACTTCAGGAAGATGTTCTATAATTCTTTGTTCTTGCAATTAATGGCGGTTCTACGTCATCGTTGGTTACGTAAAGTAGCTTGAGGAATCCTTTTCTTCACATATGCAAAGTAGAAGATAGTATGCCCTATGAGAGTTAATTACCAATGAGACGAGTGTAGGACAAGAGTAGTGAGTCCCAGCTCCAGAAGGAAAGCTTGTAAAGTCTACTATAGGAGGGTTTTTGAGGAAGCTATGTGTATGATAGGTAGAGGCTTTTTGAAAGCTACTATGCTCTCTACTATGTGAATGAAAGGATAGTAAGGCTATAGATCTACAAGATACACAATATTATGATGTAGACCGATGGAACCAATCAAGTTAGTCCGCATGGTGTGTTTAGGTGTGAGAGAGATTGACTAAGAGAAGAAGAAGAAGGGAATGGTTTGAGAATAAAATATATAAAGAGATATATGTGGTTTTTCCTGAAATGTAAAAATAATTTTTATGATCTGAGTAATATGGGAACCAATACTGAAAAGATTTGATTCTGTAAAAGCAAAAAAAATTGAACATGAAGTATGTTTAGCATATGGGAGATTATGGGGTCTGTAGCAACTCGATGTAGTTATATTGTGATATGGAACTTTGCACTGTGGTAACTTAGTTATAGTCATATGAATTAGTATCGGTTCAGTAAGAACCTTCATAAGCATACGTATAATAAATTGAGGTAGTTAGCTCGAGGTGTTTGTAGAAGGAAAAAAATTGAAAATATTTACCAAAGAGGACACTAAGAACTGGGGTATCTAGAGGGCTAGTAATGCTGAAAAGAACCAAGAGAGAGAGTAAATGAAAAGAAAGTGGATCCATCGAGTCCAGCTTTAAAAGAAGCAACAGCTTCTAAGGTACTATATGAGAGAAACTTAGTGATGAGAAGTCTGTCACAGAGAAAGCAGAGAAGAGTAGGGACAGGAAGTTATGCATTAACACGCGAGTTTCGTTTCAGAAGAACTTTTTATTATCGACATGATGAAAAGTAGCATGCGACCAGTGGATAGAGACCGACGCGTCTTCGAGGAAAGGGTTAATCGGTTTGTGGCGGGCCACGCTAGGCTAAGAAATGAAACGGGCACCGGACATTAACGAGATGCCATATGTGAGGGTATCGCCGCGCAATACATGTGAAGGGCTTCGTACACATGATTGAGAATAATCAATGTCTTAAGACTGTGACTGAACCAAGAGTTCTCACTGAAAATAATACACAGAAGATGTATGTGCTGGGACTTTTCTTGTCTATGAAAGATCGAGCTCTGACGAATGCTATCATTATTTCAAATTTTGCTTCTAGACTAAAACTGGTATATTTCTGGGCGAGGCTCAAGCCGCATGGTTACGTATCCACCTTACCCAATTTTTAAACAAATGATTATTCTTATAGGTAGGAGAAACAAGAAGAAAAAAGACGATCGAGATGGATAAGATGGAAGATTATCGAACTACAGATGATCTGAGAGATGATAGATTTGCGTATGATGATAGTAAGATTGATAGATAGATTTTATGTACGATTGATGATGATTCTGCCGCATGACAGATAAAAATCGGACTCTCAAGTGATGATGATGAGAGCCCCAAAAAATAATATCGAATAATAATAATAAATGAATAATACTATGAAAGAATTCATAATTCCTTAGCTGCGGCAGATAATATTCTAACATAATAAAATAAAAAAACACTCTTTTAAAAAATAGTGAAGATTATATAAAAATATTAATTATAGTAATAATGTAATCGATACTCAATCCGAATCAATCACATCATCCCAAATCGAGGATATTAAAATTAATAATAATACTTGCTGAGAATTTGCTAAAATTATGAAATATAGAATTATGACCGATAAAATATATTAGATATATATAAAATATATGTCCCAAAATATATTCTAAAAAAAACAAAAATATATTAATAAGCTCCAGAACAATAAAGAACATGCAATTAGTGTACGGTATAAATCGTGTCACACATAAGCTACATTTAATTTGGTAGGAAGTGTTATAGAATGTACAGTGAATGTAGCTGAATATGGCCAAATTATTGACAATCATAGCAGTTTTATTATAGGTAAGCGGCAAGCGGCTAATTTTTTGGGCGAATCTGGATATTAAATATAATATATAAGTTTCTAAAAAGATATGGAAAAAATAGATATGTGGTTTTTATTCGCATTAGTACAAATGTTTAAGTATATTCAATAAATAAATTATGTAGTTTTCAAAATATGCATGTGAGCATTAATTAACACACGCTTAAATTTTGCTACTTAACTGATAATATATTGTTTTCCTTTTTATTAGTGATAGTATAGCTGGTAATCATCAATCGTAATTATGAAGATTCCAAAAGCAGAAATCTGGTACTAAATATTTCAATAGTCCTTAAATTTTCGGCTTGTATGCTATTTTCGCATGTTGCACATATCTGCCTGGGATTATAGGAGACCTATTAGTTTCTTAAGCATGACCGTTTTCAACGTGCGTTCTAACTACTACGGATTTTTTCAAAGCATTCTCCAATGAGGATAATTTATATATACAGATGTGAAGTGTAGTAAGTAAAATAGACCTTATGGGAAACATATTAAGAACAGGCTATAGAAGTTATCTATTGAATTGCTTGAAATTGATTTCATTACGTCAACTAATAGGGGCTGCTGAGATAAGTTTTTTCGGACTTGTGTTTTGCCGATGCTAGGACGTTCTTTCACAAACTGCCTAAAACTGCCTCGAGGGAATACATTCAAACTTTGTAACTTTCTAGTGGATAACGTGTATTGTTGTTTTACTCGGTAGTCCTCAAATAATCCTATTTCGCTAAAATCGATCACGGATAACATTAGAGTTTACCGCGAATAAATTTTTGCTCGCGAGAGATCCGAAACAGCGGTTTCGGGTTATAGCAATTGCCTTACTCTTGGTATACAAAAGATTCTTATTATTCAAAGTCAATCTTAATTGGTGAGTGAGAAGGAGCGATACTTTTTTACGTTTCATATATAATATACATATTGCCTATTTAGAAACTTAGAAATGCTGGCTGATCAATTATCAATATAGTATTTGAAAACTTTATAATAAGTCATTTTATAAGACACTACCTTGAATATGTATTGTTGGACAGAATGAGAATGTTTTTCAGCACTTTTTGTACAAGTTGGATTATCCGCTGAAAAACATTTAAGAGTAAGGACTGGCTGGTTATAGTTATTTCATTATATACGTGTAGTGATATTACGAATATGCTGTGGCTACGGTAAGTTAATATAAGTAGCATTACTTATATAGTTTTACAACTATATATACATAATAATATACTTATATCATTATACATTTAGCAAAGGAAGACTACATATTATAGCTTATATGTTATATAGTGTCACATGCTAAGTTGGGGCGAGCCAGTAACACATTACACTACTACGTCTCTGGGGATCTCTCAAACTCGTCATCTTCGTTTCAAGCTGCATGTCCCTCTCATATCATCTCTTCACTCGTCGCGTATTCGTCTCACTTCGTAGTCGATACCTTCGTTAAGACTATGTCTTCACATCTCGTAGACTAAGTTTCTTCGTAGGTTTCGCTGTTAAATTTTACGTAATTCGTCTGCACACTCTCGCGGTCGTCCGTCAACTGATTTAGGTACTAGATCTTTTGTCATTAATGTAACTTCAGAACATGTCGCTATGTGCGCTCTGTATTGTGATTGCGTTGATACATTCAAATTCTCCGTCATTCTTCCTTCCTTCGCGATGGTCAGTATTCAATGTCTCTATCATCGCGTTTTTTAAACAGGTCGCATATAAGCTATCGTTTGCTGTCATTTTCTTGTATCGTCGTAACTTCGTGTAATAATGTTATCCATGTATGACCTTCCAAGTTTTCGTAAGGTTTCCTTTAAAATTGACAAGAACTTGCTGCAATGGGAACTGAATTGTAATCTGCATATTGTCATTTATGTATATTAGAAGCAATCGGCGTTAGTGCTCGTTAGTTGTTGATGCGCTCGATAAATTCAATTCTCCATGCGCTTCTGGATGAAGTAGAGGCAATGTCTAGATCGTTTTAAATTCATCATTCCTCTCGTCATATGCTTGGCTGCAAACAAGCAGCAAGCTAATTCTCCCATTGGCAAAAATGTTGTTGTAAAGCTATCTTCTTCCTCTCGCCGATCACGTCCGTTTAAATTTGTAAATACTCGCATGCCATTTTTAAGTAAATATATTTCTTGAAGCCGAGATAAAAGTAATTCGCTTTGTTGCTTTGATAATGAGAGATCACGTACTAAATCGTTTAAATCGGCCTGACCGAAAAGCCTTGGTTTTGATTCATTTATTGCTCTTCACAATGGCTCAATCTCAGCCGATCCCTACTAAATAAAGTCAAGGTTGTCTGATAGTCCTTCCCTTGAAATCAGAGGATAGATGCATTCTCTTTCGGGCGATTGCAGTGACGGTATACAATTCACTTCCGCTACTCTCCTTGTCTCGCTGACCTCTCCTGAGAAACATGCTCAAACGCAGTCATAATCTCTCTCAGTTCATCATTATCAATCTCAGCTGTCATCAACATCAGTCGTGTATTCTTTAAAAGTGTTATATTCTTACAGCATCTTTTTTTAATATGCGTTGTTATTATTAATGAGCCATCAAAAGGCATAAATCGATTTAGCTGACTGGCAATTAATTACCTTTTATCATCAACGCAAGGCAGAAGTAACAGTCATGTTGTGTGATGCTTTGAAGTTCCCTTCCAACCATTGAAGCACCCGAATGGAGCGCGCTTCTGCTGTTCCCTTAGGCAGTGCATCTTCGACAGCAAACTTGAAAAGGTTTTACCAACATATGCTTGAGGTTCCGCATCCCCATATCTGATTCTCCGGAGGACCTTTGCAACTTCTGAAATAGCAAGTGATAAAGTTTTTAAGCTCCGTGAGAAGTGAGATTTCGGCCGCAATCTCTCTTAATAGTCAATTTTTCGGGCACAAACAATTACAAAATTGGTATCGGGAATTTTTACAGGCTCTTCTATGGAGATATTAAAGTCATTTAGATAAATAGTTTTAGCAGCTAACGTGAGTAGCTTACG
>JABUQX010109007.1:0-10000 GCA_015478945.1 Trachelipus rathkii
ACTCGAGCAAAAATGTTTATAATCTACTATGTCAATTAAAACCACCTTTTATAATTTTAAAAGTAAGAAAATAAAAAATTGAGATCTATTAAATTTGATGTAAAGATTTAGATAGAGTTCTAGATATAAGGTTGTTGGTCGACAATACTCTCATGCAATGTAGTTATTGTTGATCAAAATAAATTTACTAGGGAAAAACTAAAGGCTGGAACTAAATTGTTTGGAGACTCAAATCACAACAGTCATCTTTGGTATGGCCATGTATTAAATAGACTTACAGTATTTCAATTTGAGGTAAGCTAAAAACTCTTTTATCTCAGAGAAACAATTAATTGAACTCCATAGTCAAACCTAGCAGATCCTGAAACTGATATATATGGTAGAATTTCTGAAGGAGGGTAGTAAAGCAGCATTGCAAAAGGGCAAACTGTAAATTTGATTTTTAAGTAATACTATAACATTTAGTGAGGTAACCATTCAGAACGACTGGAAAAACCCAAAGGTTGTGTAAGATTCAACAATGATCTGATAAACTCTTAGGTGGGCAATAAGATGGAGAATATCAAAAGTGAAAATAATATTATACAATAGTAAAAAGTGTAAAGGTTACTTTCTGCAACCCTAAGTTACTGCACTACATAAAAGATCTTATTAATAAACAGTAATAACGAGATAATAACAAATGAAAATGAGAGCAATTTTCGACCTGGCCCAAGTCCTGGTGATACCAAGAAAAAGATTTAAGGTGTGATTATAGGCAGTAATTTGAAAGTAGCTAATCAGGGTTTGCAAGGAATAAAAGCTAATAAGATGCTGGTAATAATAAATCGAATGTTGTTTTTACAAGAGCAAGGAATTTAAGTAAACTATATAATAGCTTTATGTTAGGACAGTGGTTAGGAGTATGTGCATCAAGTTTGGGCCCCTATTTAGGAAAGAAAATATATATATATATATATATATATATATTAATATATATATATATATAAGAACAATATAATAATACTATATAATTTATCCAAAGTCATAATCAGTCCTACATATATTAATTATATATATTATATAATAATATATATAATATATATATATTATATATATAATCATATATATAATTATATATATAATATGCTAGAGAGCGAGAGTGCAACGTAAGAACAGATCAAGAGATGATTTCCTGGGTTCGAGGGTAAGAAGCTATAAGATGAAGGCTGAAGGAGTTAGGAAATTTTTCCTGTAGAAAGCGATTTCTTTCTTCTCTCCAGAGGGGAGCATAGATTAACAAGTTACAAAATACTTAACATCTATATGATAATAAGTGGAGACGACCAATAAATTTTATCCAATCATTGTAACGATCCAGGCCGACCTAGCTCGGATTATAATGACACAAGACGGAGACCAGGGGTCCACAGTAAAAAGAAAAAATAATTAGAACTTGACATAGGGTGACTTCAGTAAACCTGAATTACCCGTTCGTTTAAGACACCTCCAATCACATTCTTGAGATAAAAAAAAAAGAAAAGACAAATAATCAGCAATCAATAATAATGGTGATGTTAATTTGGATTTATTATGTTTTTTTTGATTTATAAGCGAATATATTGCCACAAACAAAAAAGAGATTGTTGGAGGTGTCACTCGAGAATAATGATATTGAGCAACAAAATAACTGCACAATTTATGGCTAAAGGATTAGGAATAGATGTAAGGGAGTTTAACCTGGGTCAGGAATGGAGAGTCATTCATTCATTTGGGAGTGTATCATAAATAGTATTAGAGGGTATTTTTTTTGGTTTTGCTTTATGGGCCTTTGTGGGCTATGATCTAAAATCTGGCCAGCTGGCCGGGTGGTTTTTAAAGCTTTTTATTGCGTAAGTAGTTATGTTGTGTGAAAAGCGCAGGGTTCACAATAAAATAAACTAAAAACCTGGCAAAATGTTTATGGGCATGGTTCCCCTCTTGTGGAAAAAATTTTGTGTAGGCTGTTCATATATATAGAGGCAGTCCTAAGTTGAAAAAAACAATAAAAACTTTATTAAACGCAACACACCTCCATCCACGTCTCCCGGTACCTTCCTTGCTGTTAAGAGTGTAATAGTAAACAGATTATTTTTAAACATTATACTTCGGGTACATCTTTTTGGTTGAAAAGAGTATTTTAGAAATTGTATAATTTGTAATGAATGATTTCAATGTGGAAGCGAATTGCCCGCACCTGCAAAATTTTTACAAACCTGGGACCGAATTGCCCCATGTTACAATTTTTATACATAAAATATATTTATCTCTTGCCTGAATGACTCCAACGATTGCATTTAGGTTATGAACTATTTTTAAGTACTATATCTTGGTACCAATAATGTAGTACAATTATTTTGACCTGTATGATTCTTAGCAATAAGCCTAAAATTTACCTTCGATTTTAATAGTCTCAGAAAAGAAAAAATCACAAAATTAATGGACTTAAATTAAAGGTTTCATAAAAAATTAATACGGACTCTATCGAACCCAACAAAACTTAACTTAACCTAACTCAATTAACCTAAATAGAATTATCTGCTAATTTCCTCCTAGCAATAGACTCAGATTCGATAGCGCCTGTAAATCTAAACCTTTACCGCAGAACCTTTGAGTTATAAGAGTTGTAGGTGGAGCTAAAGCCTTGGTGCCATAAGAGTTGTAAGTGGAGTCAGGGTGCTATTGAGCTTTTAGGTGAAGCTGGAACTGAATCAAAAAATTTAAAAAAATATTTTTTACTAAAAAATATTTTCCTTGCAATGTAATTGTTATTAAAAAAAAAATGACTTGGAAATAAACATTTATTATTATAGACTACTTTATAAATTTCGTAACATAGAATTCATGATTTTTGTAAGTATAAATGGAACTGGATAATTTTAAAATGGAGCCAAACTGAATCTCTGAAATTTAAAATTTTGGAGCCAGAGCTGACCAAAAAAAATATATATAAATATACCACCTCCACAGTTCTGCTTTCTAAAATATACGGTATATAATTTGAGAGATGATAGATTTCGATTTACTTATTAAAGAAGTGAAAGGCAAAGAGTTGATAAAAATAAATAGGCCTACACGGTATTGGATACTTTATTTCTTTTTGAAAAGCATGATAATTACTACTGAAGTAGAATATTTTTGTCCCATAAATTTTGCATTTTGTCCAATAGGCATCATCATGGGAAATAGTGAAGAGTGGTGTCCCACAGGGTTCAGTGCTGGGGCCACTATTGTTCCTCATATATATAAATGATTTAGACCAGGGACTTAAATGCAAGGTTTCTAAGTTTGCAGATGATACTAAAGTGGCCACCTCAGTTAGGATAGTGAAGGATGCATAAAGATTCAAAATGATCCTGATGATAACCTTCTTGGGTGGGCAGATAAGTGCAAATGAATTTTTTAATAGTAAAAGATGTAAGGTTCTTCACCTAGTACTCAAATACAAGTTTTAACTACGATATGAATTGGGATTGGGCTTGAGTCTGTGGAACCAAGAAAAAGATTTAGGTGTGTTAATAAGCATGTAAATTTGAAAGTAACTAATCCAAGTGTTTGGAAAGCTACGAAATAAAAGCTAATCAGATGCTGGGCATAATAAATCGCAATGTTGTTTAGAAGAGCAAGGAAGTAATAAGTAAACGGTATAATAGCTTGTTTAGCCAGTTTAAAAAAAAATTTAGAAAAGGTTTTTTAAAAAAAAAAAAATTTTTGGGTTTTTTCGGGCCAAAAACAAGTTTGGGGCCTCCTTATTTTAAAGAAAGACCTTAGATAATGCTAGAGAAAGAGTGCACCAGTAGACAACAAGGATGATTTTCTGGGTTTGAAGGGTAAGAGCTATGAGGAGAGGCTGAAGGGAGTTAGGAATGTTTTTTCTAGAAAGGCGTTTTCTCAGAGGGGAACATGATACAAGTCTACCAAATATTTACATCTATTGATATAATACAGAGACCCATAAATTTTTCATAGTAGAAACATGGACAGTTGACCAGGGGGCACATAAAAAAAATTAAGAATGAAAGCATGCATCTTGATTAAAGAAAGCAGCATTCAGTAAATAGGGTTGTTAATTTTGGAATAGTCTGCCAGAGGAGGTTGTTGAGGTGACTCGATTGCAACATTTACGAAGGAAGGGTTAGATTCGTTTATGGATAATTTGGGTATCATATAATATATTGACGAAGCCAAATTTGGCGGGTTTTTTAGTTTATAGTATTATGTAAGTAGCATGGCATGTGTGACCATAAAACTTAGTTATTAATGCACCTGTGGATGGTTTGGGTTAATCATATAATATATATCATTAGTTTTGACAAAGCCAAATTGGTGGATTTGTAGTTACAACAATTTTGACAAGCCCTAGGGTGTTTGTGGATTTGCATGGCATGTTTTTGGGTAGTGGGTTTGACTCCTGGGACAGTCCTCGATAGGCATGTGGCTTCTTAACTGTCTCTATATTCTTAATGTCTTAATGTCTATAGAGCCCCATCAAGAGACTTATCCAATGTGACAGAATTTTTTTTAATATCAAAATTTTATATTATACAATTGTTCGTTTGAGAAAATAAATATTGTTTAAAACCTTTTTTTTTGCAGGAATTGGGGTTATGAAAGAGATTTCAAAAATTATTTAGTTTTTCCTTTCTTAAAACCTGTCAATCAGTTTAATACTAATAGGATGATTTCACTTAGAACAGTGTCCATAATATGCTCAAAAGATAACCTCTGAAATAGAACATCTTGGCTATGATTCATTGAAAGTTACATGGTATTATCAAAAAACCAAAGTTTAAGCTTTGCTGTCAAAATTTTATAAAAGAAATAATATCTATTAATGAAGCACCAGATGTTGTTGGGCATTATGATGTGGTGGAATATGATATTGTTAATGGTTGCCCTCTGACTACCTGACGTTGTAAATATGCTAAAGGGATTTTGTAAACTAATTTAAGATGGGATCCCAATAAAAATAACATTATTGTATGTTCTTCCTTATTGAAATTAAAAGAAGGCATTCTGATTCAGAACCACAACAACACAAACAAATTGTTAGAAATACTATAAACTACTTGCAAAGATATTTAAAAAGTAATGAACAAAGTTATCTTCATTCAATGTGAGACCCTCCTGGCAATATTAACTCAATTAATATCAAAGATAAATTTCATTTGAAACACGAAGGATACAAGCACATTACAAAGAATTTTGAACCACTCTAGAAGAGGCGAGTGGATCAACAATAACCAAATCTATGAAAGAGCCGACTCTAAAAAGCCCAGTTGACAACAATGATAACAAAGATGAAAAAGAAGTAACTAAAAAGGTTTGTTGGGGTAATATAACTATATATATGTTAATTTTTTTTTGGTATCTATTAGGTTGTAAGATTTTTATATTTCATACTTTAACTTAAAATTAAATATATATATATATATATATATATATATATTATATATTATATATAATATATAATTATAATATATATATATTATATATATATATGTATATATATATTATATATATGACGGTATATATTATATATATATAATATATATATATATATATATATATATATATATTATATAGTTATATATATATATAATATATTATATAGGGTTGGGATTTAAAAAAAAAACTGTTCATTTCTTTTAAAAAAAAAACACGTTTTTTTTAAAAAAAAAAAACCAAAGGCGCCAAAAATTTTTTAATTTTTTTTGTTTTGGTTTTTTTTAACTAAAGAATTTTTTTTCATTTATATCAAGTCTTTTTAGGGTATTTAGCATTAAAAATACAGTAAATACAATATTTTAAAAGAGGTATGCAATATATAAAGTTGATTTTAGTAACTAAGTAAAGTTATATTTGTGCTCTAGGGCATATAATTATTACATTTCACATGATTTGAATTATTCATTATTATTATTATTATTATTATTTTATTATTATTATATATATATTTATTATATATATAATATATATATATATATATATATATATAATATTATATATATATATAATATATATAAATATATATATATATAATATATATATATATATATGGCCGGTATAATATATATATTATTATAATATATATATATATATATATAATATATATATATATACATATATATATATATCTATATATATATATATATATATATATATATATATATATATATATATATATATAATATATTATTAGGGATGTGCCGAATATTCGTAAAGTTATTCGTATTCGCGCTATTCGGCCAAAATACCAATCCTTTCGGTATTTGCTTTTTTGCGCGACACTATTTCGGTCGCCGAATATTGAGCTTTATAAACAATAAATTCCGTCAACATAGGGAAAGTTATTTCAATTTAAAATTAAATTTTAGAAACTTATTTTCAAAAAAAATAAAAATATAGCCAATTGTAGCAATATGGCGAAAAAATCTTTTGTCATTTTGTCCATGATCCTATAAAGGGCCCTTTTGACATTTTTCAATAATTCTAAAAAACCAATAGAAATTCATTTAGTGATAATGGAATAATGACCAAACATGGTAGCTGGTATAAGGGAGAGTGGCTTTTGCTATCGTAGAGTGAGTGAAAAAAGTTGAAGAATGGTAAATCTGCAGTATAGATGAAATTACTAGTGAAATGATAAAGAGCGGAGGCGAGATGGTGATTTGATTGGGATTTGGAAGTTGTGTATAAAGCGTTTTATTGGAGGGTAAGATAGTTTCCAAGGGATTGAAAGGAGAGCGCGAATAGTACCCTTATATAAAGGGTAAGGGAGAAGGGGAACTGGTAGAAATATAGGGAATAAATTTAATTGAGTGTTGTATGGGTAGGTATATTGCTGGTATTTTTGGTTGAAAGAGTGCGTCGAGTGACTGAGGGGTACTTGTTGGTGAAGAACAAGGTGCGTTTAGGAGTGGTAGAGGATGTGTGGTCAAATCTTTAACATTGAAACAAATAAAATTTGAGAAAATGAGGGAGAAAGAAGAAGAAATTATATTTAGGTTTATGGATTTTGCAAACAGGGGCGTATGATAAGTCTATAGGGAAACTTTAATGGCAGGTATTTAGTGATATATGGTGTCTTGGTGGTAGGCTTCTGAATGGAATCAAAAGTATGATATGACGATCGTGAAGCATGTGTAAATAAATGGTGTCGAATGGTGATTGGTTAAGGATTAATAGCGGAGTGAGACAGGGTGTGTGTTATGTCTCCTTTGGTTATTCAATTGTATATGGATGGGGGTATGAAAGAATTCGAGGTGGGGATGCAGGAAATGGTGTTAGAAGAATGATGGAGAATGGAGATCAGTGGAGGGTGCTGTGGTGGTCCGAATCTGAAGAGAGTTTTTGAGAGGATTGGTAGATGAGTTTGGCAAGGGTATGGTAAAAGGAGGGGTTTGAAAGTAAAAACGTAGATTAAGAGTAAGGTTTAATGGTTGTGCAGTGAAGGACAGTCCATCAGTGGTGAAGTTATGTTAATGATGAGCAGCTGGAGCAAGTGTCTGAGTTTAAATATTATGGCTATATGTTGGAATGGGATGGGGTGATGGATGCAGAGTGTAGTAGGAAAGTTTGTGAATGTTGGCAGGAAGTGGCTGGTGCAATTAATCGTTGGTGAATTGTAAAGGGACTAAGTCTTGGAGTGCGCTCGAGTCGTACATAGGGTATGTTGTTACCTATGTTATTGTATGGTAGTGAGACTATCGTCTGGAATAAGAAGTATAGATCTAAAGTTCAAATGTGTTCAGATGGACGATCTTTAGGGGCATGATAGGTGTGAAAAGAATTATAAAATTGAGGAATGAACGTATTAGAGAGGTTTGTGTGGTGTGAAGAAGTGGGTAAATGAGAGAAAAATGAAAGTATGTTGAGAATGTTTGGTCATGTGGAAAGGATGACTGAAAGTCGGTTGGTTAAAGTTAAGCGGATGTATAGTGAGAGTGTGTTGGGAACCGACCCGGCTGGGAGACCGAAGCAGAAATGGATTTGAGTCGCGTGAACGGAATGTCTGGGAGAGAAATGATAGTTTGGCAGAGTGGCGGAGAATAGGTGCATGATAGGTAGAGAATGGGCGGGCGACCGTTTTGTAATGGGGGCTGGTTGTGGCCACGGCTGGGCCAGGGGATGAACCCTGGTTACATTGACGATTTCAATTTCATAGTCGAGGGTCCGCTCGCGGCTCGCCATCGATGCCTAATTAGGGGGTGGATTTTCTGTCTGTGACGAGAGCTCTCACTAATTAATGGTACTGAGGGGCGGTAAGGCTGGGGCTTTCTTTTCGACGTTTGGCAATTTTCCTACTGCTTTTCTTTTCGATGCTTGTAGCGCTCCTTACCCCCAATCTGGGGGCAAAGAGGAAGATGAAGATAAGAAGAGAAAGGAATATATATATATATATATGTATTATATATATTAAATAACTATATATATATATATATATATATAATATATTATAATATAAATATATATATATATATATATATTATATATATATATTTTTATATATATAATATATTATATAATATATATATATATATATATATATATATATATATATGTTGAATGTTTTCCCCTTTTTCTTTCTCCCAAATCTGCTCTTGCTAACTGCTAACACAATCCTAAAATTATTATCTCAGCTTTTTTTTTTTTTTTTTTTTTTTTATTTTTTTTTTTTTTTTGAGTATCTAACTATTTTACAGGAGACCGTTGCCTCTTCCATGCGAGTGCTTGAAATCCTCTTTGTGTAGATGTTATATTGCTGCCGTTCAATCGATGCGACATAATACATTGAAGGTTATGGGTTGTCAGGTTCGACTGAACACATTATTCTACCACCTTGTCCAATGGGTTTCTTTCGCAACCTCATTCTCATATATCAATCTGTAATATGTGTCTCTCAGATGATTTCGTCTCACAAAGCCGCAAATTACAACTTTACAAATCACGAGAACACGTTAAAAACCCCAATAAATGGCGTCTACCTTACCCAAAAGAATCCTCTCGGGGTGGCTTACAAAGATTAGCTCATCATCCCGCCCCCCCCCCCCCCCCCACATCACCACCTGGGAGTTGATGGCTTTCGGTGGGATAGGGTTAAATGCCGGAACACAGATTGCTGACTTGTTCAGGTATAATGATCCTCTTGTCTTCTTATTTTCCAACACTATTCATGTTTTTTTTTTATTTTAAATTTTGATGGGCACGTTGAATGCCATTTCTTTTCTCTAGTCCCTTTACATCTTATTATTATCAAAATTGGGTGTTTGATGTGTTCCCTCGCCAACCTCTATGTTTTACTCTCTAACTGCCTCTATTCAAATTTCAATCCAATTCGAATGTTATGTAGTCCCTATATGATTATATTTGAAATTAACGGTTGACTGTTCATTAATTTCCTATTGGAGACTTTGCAGAGCTTGGTCTCTCTCTTGTAATCACTAGAGTAAATTTCCTTTGTTATGATATTTTTTCTAATAACTTTGACTATCTAAACAACAAAATCGGGAACAGCCTCATTTGAAATATTTTAATGTTTACCACCACCAATGACTTTTCCTCTACTAGTTCCCGGAATAGCTAGTGAATTTGCCTGCAATATTTTATTCGCATTGACTGAGCAGATGACGCAGCAGCTCCACTCGTATTCTCTCCAATCCTACCTCAGGGTCGCCAAGTATGATTCCGTAAGGGAACGCACAACTGGTGGTCTTCTTTCCCTTTCCATCTGACCTAATCCTTTGTTTCTTCGACATCTCAGTGAATTTTCTTTTTTTTTTTTCTTTTTTTTTTTGGGGGTTTAAATATACCGAAAGCTTCCCATATAATCTGACAACCAAATATCTAATTCTCTAAGCTTTTCTTTCTTTGGTCAATCTATCCTTCTTTCTTGATTTTAATTATCTTCTCGATTCAGTTAACAAAGGTTGTAAGATTGGCCCACCGTTTCATAGATCCTTTAAAATTCAATAGTAGTGTT
>JABUQX010109007.1:15000-21058 GCA_015478945.1 Trachelipus rathkii
CTACCAGAATAGTTGAATATTCAATATTTCTCCTGCGAAAAACTAATGTACTTAGAAAATACGTTCCACAAGTCCCTAATTTGATTTCAATCTGTCTTATAATGATCTGTTATCCTACAATATCTGTTGTCTTTTTTTCTCTATCCGTTTATTTTCTCTAACTTTGTTATTCTATTATTAGTATAAACTAAGGTATAAAGAAAATAATAATAAGAAGTAGGCAGAGATTTTAACCTCATGCTCAAATAGTGACTCTACAGTTCCATAAGATTCACTGTGTCCATCGCCATGGTCGGCTGGCGGTTCCGCCTAAATCTCTGTGCAATATCTCGTATGTGATTCTTAAATCCTGTTAATCGATCTTGTTCTAAATCAATTAAATTTTTCTTTTGAATAGGAAAATGTTCAAAATCTCTTTGCTCGTGTCCCAACCTCTACTGTGAAATGGTTAGGGGAGAGGGGAGACCCTTCACAAACTCTATTAACATACATAATGTTGACTTATAGCTATTCCTCTTGCGTTCTCTTCATTATCACACATACACTTGTTAGTTTTATCAAACTTAATTTAGTTTCTTTCAGGGAAAGAATTATTGTACAAAACAATTTTGTTAATAGCTTCATAGTACATACATAGTGTGCTCACGATCATCCGAGAATGACTTCTTTGTGCGCGCATATTGTTCTCATGTGGTAAGTACTTCTCCCTGTTTCATCGATCGTTTGCACTACTTAGTCTTTGCAAGATCACTTTTCATGCGCTCTTGCTGGAACATACTTCTAGCCGAACTATTCAGGTATCTTATTTGCTTCTACACTTTATGTACATATCATAAAAGGCTTTTCATTAATAAATTACAGACTGCGCACCATAAGACCGCTTACCTAAAGTCATATATTATTTAATTATCGCAATAACCCTCTATTTTCTCTTTTTGGAAATACCTTATCTAAATTCTAACTCATAACTTTGTAACGAATCTCTATCTAATTCTACGATATAACTCGATATTATTCCGAATCGTCATCATCTCTCGGCTTAAGTATTACATAGACTCCATATAACAATAAGCTATTAATCGGTCTATCCACAACTTACTAAGAGTTTTACATTGTTAACCCTTTTTAGTTTAACATAGAAGACATATTCATATTCGAATTTCCTTGACCTCTTTTCGACCATAAATATTGTTGATTAATAATCCATTACATATGTTAAGCATTAATCCGTCAAGCATATGTAACCAATACCAAGAAAAGCTGTCTGAGAAAAAAAAAAATCCACTTCTAATCAGGTTCTATAAAATTTGTTCTTCACAGCCCATTTTTGATAACATGCAATTATTCTCAAATAATAAGACGCCAAAATAAGTCAGATTATAATGAACACTTCACAAACAATGTAGTAAACAAAAGGACAAAATAACTAACGTCCACAAGCACAATGTAGTTACGGCATCGTAAATCTATTATAAAGGGTTTATTATCATTTGACAATGCAACTAGCTTCATGTTATATCCAAGGATCGTTGTTATCTTAGAAATTCAACGACCCCAATCCCAGACCCTCAGTTAATTAACATTTTTACACCTAAATTTATTAATATGCACACAACTTATTCATTAGCTCTTTCATGTGGAATAAAATATTGTTCTAATTCTTACTTGGTCATTAGATTAAATAACACACAGATGTATGTTCATTAGTTCATGCCTCAAGTTAGAGTAATTTTCTCGAAAAACCTGTTATTAATATATAAGATAACACATAAAATTGCTAAATTATTATTAAATCTCTACTTTTGCTTAAATTTTTCTCAACCCACATATACAAATAAAATCTACATATAAGATTTTTAACTCTAACTGCATCCTATAATTAAACTATTAATGCATTCTTAACATTGGATAATCTTTTTAAATAGTGAGATTATTTCAAGTCGAGATTCTCTTCTATACATTTCAAAAAACACATTACTATGTGTTTCTGAAAATCATAGCCCAAGAATCTCATTTTCAGTGATTAGATTCTAATGTGATCAATCAGAAACAATAGCAATTTATTAGATTAGTTACTTTCAAATTATCTTAAATTGACGTTTATTTTAATGAAAAATATATTCCATTATATATTTGTTCCAATTTGAAACTTGTACCGAAGATATATTATCATTAGTTGCTGAAATAAACCTTGATTTTTTATAATGAAATAAAAAAACTTAAACTTTCTTATAAAAATTACGCTCTTTCTTAAATATTTTCAACGTATTTACTACTCATCTAGTAACTCTTAAAAGAGTACTGTGATTCTAGGTCTTTCCTGAACACTTTCAACACTATTTGCGTAATCATCTTTCTTTTCCCATAGTGTCTAACCGTTCTGAAAATTGATGTTCATTCTTACATTTTCCCTTGTGAAATTTTTCATTAATTTTTATGGGTATAATTATACAAGTATTTGGGAAAAAAATAATAGTTTAATTTAAACCTGTTAAGTTCCACAGAGCAGATAAAGTAAACTTTAGCGTTATATCCACATGCGTCACTCTCTTTATTCCATTGTTATTTTAATTGACTCTTTCAAAATTTGTTATATTTAATTAGATTTACACAAATATAATTTGCAGTGAGTCTAGGTGTGTAAAACTTGTTAGTAGGTAGTTATAGACTAATATAGAACATTCTTATATATTTATTAACGCTATTTCTTACTAAACTCTTTGCATGCGGGCATTGCTAACCATATACCATTAATTCTTGTAGGGATGACTTCTTAAAATTCGTGTACGATCTTTCTCCGCAATAAAGTTCTTCAAATTCATTTATGAATATTCTTTACTTTGTTACCACAGATCTGTGAAGAACTGCATTTGATTTCTTTAAAGTCGGTTTGCTAGATAATTTCTCAAGTCATATTTATTGAAACAATCAAAAGTTATCGTGATTTTTCAATTATCACATTGTGCTTTAAATTTTCAAACCCAAAAAAGTAAAAGTAGGAATATTTATTTATTATTGCCTCCGTCGTTACAGGTGTTATCATATACAACTTGATGCATTTTTTAAATAGCATCTTTAAACATTTTCTAATAAGTGTTTGTTTTAAACTTTTCACCTAAACAAACAAAATTATATTGACAAAGTAAATAATTTTTTAAATGTTATCGTTCGTGTAAGATACCTGTTATTTTTTATAAAATAACTACTCACGAATCTTTTAAACTTCGGTGAAAAATTGGACGCTTATTTGTCACTGCTGCTATCCTCTCTTTCCTCTGAGAAAACCTTATTTTACACAAATTAGAACTTCGCTCTAAGAAAGTTGCACTCATAGATTTTATCCTTAAAACTATCTCAAAACAGTTTAAATAAAATATATCCTTCTTACAAAATCTACTTTATAACTCTGACAGTATCCTTTCCTCTAAACTTAAGGATATATTTATCTAAGCGATTTGCGAAAATTCAAGAATAATGCGTGTTGATTTACATATTGACATATTCGTCCCATATTATCAGGGAGGAATAAAAGCATATGACCATAAGCTCTGATATTTTCTTATTATATAGTCTCTTAGGCGTGTGCTCATATAAAATTTCCTGAGCTCTTTATATACTCTGTAACATTTCCACAAGAGAATTATTTAATATATTTATTTATATGCTTAAATATCTATTTTAAAGGTTTTTGTGTGATGAATACCATGGTGTCCAATTATTTAACGTAAATGAAAAATTTTAACTTCGGTAACTACAACATATTACCGCTTACTTTCGCTCTTTTATAAAAGTATTCAACATGTTATTATTGCATAGTACTAATGTATGGGGAATTGAATTCTTTAACGTACATTATCAACGATTTGATATATATTTGGATATAAATATTAAAGAGGAAATTCCAGAGTAACAAAGGATTCATCTAAACGAGTGTTTGAAAATAGAAATAGAAGTTCCTCCATTATTAATTACTTATGTCATATCATTTCAATATGTATTATTGAGTAGTAGGACTGATAATGTGTGTTCATGAAATGCATATTTCAAAAATAGAACAGAAAATAAAAGCGTGAATTATTATTAATAGCCTTTCTCATCTTTTCTCATACATATAAATTGAAGCGAGTTTATTTTTTAATGTTTTTGAGAATCTTAACTCTTTAAAGTTTTTAATTCAATATGCGAAATTAATTTCTCTTATTTATGTTTTTGTTGAAATACTTCTGAAAATCTTTTAAGATACCTATATGTATTTTTTAACATTTCTAAAAAATTAGCTTTTTACATTAAATTACATCATTTTACATAATTTATGAACCTTCTCTTAAACATCAGCGTTATACGATTTTATATCACTAAATAGTATTATCAAACATTTGAAAAAATTACATGAGTATTTACGCTTTTCTAAAAAAATTGAGTTTTTAACGGATTATTTTATCATAGCTAGAGTTACCATATTTCCCAATAGGACTCGTGTGAACGAAATTAATAAATGTTGTTCATATGCATAGGGTTTACTATTATCACTAGTATCATGTCCCTCAACGTGTCATATCGATTGGAAATTAGTCATATTATAATATGTATTATAGGGTGAGTCTGAATAATGTAAAGACACCGCAATCTTATCTTAAATAATAGTATAATTTCAATTACTTTTATGATGTTTGTATATTAATCCATATATGTAAAGTGGATTAATATATATAACATTCAGTTGATGACATAATACTCTTTTGGTTTATAATAAACAATCTATATTCTATCATAACTTCCTCATAAGAAAATTCCACGCTTTTATTATATCATTAAATTTATCAGTCATTGACCAGTAAATTTAGTGAGACTTCTAAAAAGATGTACTATTTGAGTTTTTTATGGCAGCTAAACTTTAAACTGATTCGAAGCGAAATTATGTAGTTTTCCAATGGTATTCAGTCGGTAATTCTTAAAATAATGTGCTTTTTAAACGAGTCATTTGACAGCAAGCCAAGTGCCTTGTAATAAAAAAATAAGATGCCCTCGTATTGCACTCTTGAAAATATTTAATTTTTCCAAAAACAAAAAAAAGTAAGACTAACAGAACTTTTCATTAATTGTTTTAGGTTGTCTTAAATTGACGTTTAATGAAATTGAACAATTTCATATATTATTAATTTAAGCTCCTAAATACATTTTTAAAACCATGGCATATGTTACTCCATTTTTTTTTGAGATAACAAATTTTAATCTTCTGAATGTAAAATTACGCTTTTTGCTTTAAAAACTATTTCCACCATTACAAATTTTAGTGACAAACTCTTTAAAAGTACTTATTTTTTTCCTATTTAGAATTTTTACCCTTTTGAAATCCTCATATTGCGAGTGTAAATTCTTAAAAATTCTGAGTTTTTTTAACTTTCTGGTATATGAAGCTATTTTCCCTATGCATTTTGTAAAAAAATAATTTGTTGTTTCATTGCATAAATGCGCCATTTTATTCCAAACAGCAGTAATAAAGCGAAACATTTATCTTATTCAACTCACATTATTACTAGGGTGTTTTCACTTAGATGCATGCCTTTTATTACTGTTATCTACAAATAATTACTAATATTTGATGTGTTGTATTTAATACCTCAAGATATATATTTATACATTAAAGTCTCTGGAAAAATCCCCTGTCTTTACTAAAACAATATTTTCAACTTTATCTAATACATTTTTTTACTACTGCTTTTGCTCGTTAGTATCTATTCTCACGATTACACATTTGAGAAACCTTACAAACTTAAGATATTTTTATGCCAATTCTCCTATTGTATTGGTAAGAATGAAATCTAGTTAAAATCTAGTTAAAAAAATTGACTTGTGAATTATATTCTTGGTGGGATTTACGGTCAGTGTTTGAGAAAAAAATAATACGTGCTTTTTGTGCGTAATGGAATTAATTTTTAATAGAAAAGCAAAATTGTTTTTAATTGTGTGTTAGGTGTTATCTTAGATAATGCAGGAACTGTGAATATTTCAATATGTTGTTCTATCTTCATTTAGTAATTCTACTTTAATTATTTCA
>JABUQX010109008.1:0-30346 GCA_015478945.1 Trachelipus rathkii
AATAAATGAATTTATGCTTATTGTGATTTCTTATCAGTGGTCACAAGGTGAAATAGGTTTCTTTTTTAAATGCAAGGGTTATTCCATAGGAGATTATTTGTTAGGTTCTTTATGTATGGGATCTTCTGAAGCCAACCCTTACTAAGCGTTTCCTACAAAACAAAACTAGCCATATAAATTTTCAGAAACAACTATCCCGTTGACTGGGGCTAACTTCCTTAGAAGTTTGTTTTTATTTTCGTCGAAATTATTCTGATCTATAGGAGCGGGACCAGAAAGATTTGATTGAAATGAGATTGAAGACTAAATTAAGGAAGAAGAAAATACAATCGAGAGGCGAGATTCTACAGGCTGCGACTAGAAAACTGTCTGTTATTTAAACTGTTCAAATGTATTTTGTGTGCTAAAAACAAAAACCTATTGAAAAAAAATTCCTACACGTCAGCGATTTGAACCGTATATATTTTATCCATCACTTATAATCTTAATTTTCTTTTAAATTATAGCACAGATTTTTTATAAAATAAGCATAGTTTTTTGAATTTTGACATTTATCAAACTTCCAATTCAAACGCAACCTACTATTAATTTTTTAATCACACATGTATTTAGCACTAATACATTATAAATGGAACTAAATTAAATACAGTATATTATACAGGGATAATCATATTAATATTAATCAAAATAATAGGTATATAAATATATTAACATGAGGATAAATGAATATGGCATAATATTACTTACTATATATATATACTATATACCTATATCTAATATACTTATACTATATATATAATAAAAATTACCTTATATACTATATATACTTATCCTTTATTATTATATATTAATACTTTTATATATATATATATATATATATATATATATATATATATTTATATATATATAATATATATATATACAAATATATATAAATATATAATATATTAATTATATATATATATATATATATATATATATATATTAGATTGATATATATATATATATATATATATATATATATATATATTAATATATATATATATATTATTAACAATAAATAAATCCCCCAGATTAGGAAAGAGAAATTCAAACTTCACATCCGTAGTTCTTGTATCAAATAATAACTCCTCTCATATTTAACCCATCCTGGATTTGCTTTTGGAATAACCCCCTTATGACATTTCACCCTCACATCATTAATATTACAATTACGAGCCGCTCACTTATGCCATTGAAAAGCATTACTGGATAAACTTTGGCCAACATAGGGTGGTTCAATAGGTTTGAACAGTACTCGGTCTTTTTTAACTACGCATACCTGGCAATGGGGCTTCCCCGGACACTAAATTCAACATTAGAACTGTCTGATAAGCTTTATGATAATAAGGATGTCTTCCATCACATCTGTCACCACTGCTTAACTGACAAAATTATCTAAAAAGTCACTGAATGATGGGCTTGTCAATTTTATAGTAAATTTTTAATAGATAATGTGTCAACCTTAAACCTCACTGAAAGGAAAAAAATAACTGCATTATACTACATTACATATACATACTTCCCCCCCACCGCCCCCGAGCCCACTTAATTGACTCCTTTTCAGTTCCCAACGTAAACTTATCCAGACCCCACAAGCCATCTCCATCCGGGAACTGTCTTATATAATATTTTATTTAAAAATATTATAAAATTAAGAGAAGAAATTTTATTTAACATATATATATATATATATATATATATATACTATATATATATATATACTATATATATATATAATATATATATATATATTATATATATACAATATATATATATATATATATAATCTAATATATATATATATATCTATATATAATATATATAATATATATATATTCAAATATATATATATAATATATATATACTAATATATATATATATATATTAATATAAAAAAATATAATATATTATTATTATATATATATATATAATATATATAATACTAATAATATAATAATAATATATATATATATATATAATATAATATATAAATAGTTATATATATATAACTTTATATTATATATATATATATATATATATATATATACTATATATATATATATATATAATATATATATATATTTTTTATATATATTGTAATAATATATATATAGATATATAATATAAAACTATATATATAATATATATATATATATATACTATTATATATATATTAATATATTATATATTATATATAATATAATATATATAATATATATATAAATATATATATACGTATTCATATGTATTGTATAACATTTTAATAATAATAAAAAAATATATTTATTTTTTGAAGGAAGGGAAGGAAGCCATTTTAAACCTCAGTCATCATTGTGCAAGCCGAGCGTACAAGCTCTGACATGTGCGTACGTGATCTGAATTTCATGTTTGTTTCTCGCGTGTTCTCATTTCATCTCAGTCTGTGTTAGATATCGTCATTCACCAACCGTATTTCTCCCAAGTTATTGATATGGCTTCACGGAAGTGTATTAATTCGCCAGACAGTTTTTGTTATATTTGTGGTGAATATACAGTGTTAAAGCAACAGCAGAGTATCACAGATTTTGTGAAAAAAGTATACTCGGCATACTTCGGACTAAAACTTGGAGATGAAGATAAAGTTTGGGCGCCTCAAATTGGTTCAAAGGTAAGAAAAAAGCTTTACGTTTTGGGATTCCTATGGTATGGCGTGAGCAGAAGAACCATAGTGACGATTGTTACTTTTGTTCTTGCAATGTAAAAGGGTATAATTCCAAATGGAAACGTTCCATTTCATACCCCAATCTTCAATCTGCAATTCGCCCCATCCCTCACGGTTCAAATATTCCAGTACCCAAGCCCCCAGCTACCTTGGAAGAAATACCTTGCTCCTTTGAAGATGTAGTTATACCTGAACCAGTTGATGAATCAAGTTCTGATTTTGAAGATGATACAGGACCAAAATGTTTCTCTCAAGAGGAGGTTAATGATTTAGTAAGGGACTTGAATCTTCCCAAAGATGCTGCAGAGTTACTCGGATCAAGGCTCAAAAGCAGGAATTTATTGTTGCCTGGAGTGTCATTTTCGTGGTTCCGACATCGTGAAAAGGATTTCGTGCCTTACTTTTCCCTGGTAGACAACTTGGTCTATTGCACAGACGTTGAAGGTTTAATGGGTCAATTCAAAATTCAATATGATTCATCTCAATGGCGTCTAAATGGTTCTTTGGAAACTCAAATATGAAGACCATGCATGTGCATGCTACTTGGGCATCATCTGGATTTACCAAATACCCCTGTTACCTATGCCTATGGGACAGTCGAGACCGTACAAATCACTGGACGAAAAAGACATGGCAGCCAAGGGAGCTTATGTTTAGCGAAAAAAATGTCCTCAGAAAGACTTTAGTTCCTCTCCATAAAGTTTTACTACCATCACTCCACATTAAATTGTAATGCATGAATCAATTAGTATATTACTTCAAGTCAAGGATCATGTCTTCAAATCTTGGTGTCCAAGGTCTAGCTATAACCATTAAGCCAAAATGAGAAGATATCATTATGTGGGGGTTCTTAGAAAGCTTTTAACTGAATCAATGAATTTATAAGACCTTAACAGATCTCAGAAAGCCCAGATTAATGATAGCGTTCACAAAGAGGTCGTGCAGAGCTTTTTGAGCAACAACAAAAGAACCTTACTAATAAGGAGACAATGTCTGGAACATTTCAAAGCTAATTAGGTTGCCTAATGAGGTTAAAGTATTCCTCCAATCTCATATCGATTAACTTTCCTGAAAAAATGTGGGAGGCTATGAGTGGAAAAAAGGTGAAAGATTATCACCCCAGGACATCAAAGAGATGGAGAGGAGATACCAGGGGAGATTGAGATATCAATATGATGGCCGATTATTGTTGGAGCTTGATGAGAGATATTCCAGACGCTATGCACAGTAGATCATGTACGAAGAGGAGCCTTAAAGGCACGAAGAAACGATTTTAACATGTATATACAAGCATATTTTAATTAATCTTGCATTTACGCTTATGGACAGCATCTGGAATCTCTCTATGCAACATTCAACAGTAATCGGCCATCATCGTAAATCTCCTTCTCCCCCTGGCATTTCCTCTTCATCTCTTTGACGTCCTGGTGAAATCTTTCACTTTGTTCTTCACTTACAGCTTATAAAATTTAAATTAAATTACAAACAGCTTTCATTTTTTTTTTTTTTTTTTTTTTTTTTTTTTTTTTTTTTTTTTTTTTTTTTTTTTTTTTTTTTTTTTTTTTTTTTTTTTACCATAATTATTATTATTATTATATTATTAATTATTAATTTTTATTATTTTTATTAATTTTATTATTATTAGTATTTTATTATTACTATTATTATTATTATTATTATTATTATTATTAATTATTATTATTATTATTATTATTATTATTATTATTATTACTATTATTATTATTATTATTTATTATTAATTATTATTATTAATTTATTATATTATTATTATTATTATTATTATTATTATTATTATTATTATTATTATTATTATTATTATTATTATTATTTTTTTTTTTTTTTTTTTTATTATTATTATTATTATTATTATTATTATTTATTATTATTATTATTTTATTATTATTAATTATTATTATTATTAATTATTATTATTATTATTATTATTATTATTATTATTATTATTATTATTATTATTATTATTATTATTATTAATATATTATTATTATTATTATTATTATTCTTATTATTTTTTTTTATTATTATTATTATTATTATTATTAAATAATTATTTTCAAGTATTATTATTAATTATATTATTAGTATTATTAGTGTTATTATTATTATTGTAAACCATTATCATAATTTATATATTACTGTTATTATTATCACTATTATTAATATTTTTCTTATTAGTATACAGTGTTATTATTATAATAGTTATTAAAAATATTATTATTATTATTAAGTATTATTGCAATTAATATTATTATGATTCTTATATTATTATTATTATTATTATTTTATTATTATTATTATTATTATTAATTATATTATTTATCTATTATTTTATTGTTATTATTATTAAATATTAATAATATAATTTATTATTTATTTAATCAATTATTTTTATTATTATTATTTTTATTATTACTATTAGTATTAATTATGATTATTATTATTTTATTATTATTATTATTATTATTATTATTTATTATTATTATTATATTATTATATTATTATTATTATTATTATTATTATTATTATTATTATTATTATTATTATTATTATTATTATTATTATTATTATTATTATTCCTATTATTATTAATTATTATTATTAATATTATTATTATTATTATTATTATTATTATTAATTATTATTATTATTATTATTATTATTATTATTATTATTATTATTATTAATTATTATTATTATTATTAATTATATTATTATATTATTATTATTATTATTAATTATTAAATTAATATAAATATATTAATATTTAAATTAATATTAGTATTATTATTATTAATATTATTATTAATATTATTAATATTATTATTATTAATATTATTATTATTTTTTTTATTTTATTAAATTATTCTCCTAAATGTTTATTTCCCCTTTCTCTGAATGTTTTTATAGTCAATATTATTATATTATTATTATTAATTATTATAGTTATAATATTATTTTATTATTATTATTATATTAATTATTTATAACCTATTTATTGATTTATATTATTATTATTTTCATTATTAATATTATTATTATTATTAATTATGAAACTTTTTTTAATCAGATTGTTATTATTATTATTATTATTATTATTATTATTATTATTATTATTATTATTATTATTATTATTATTATTATTATTATTATTATTATTATTATTATTATTATTATTTTTATTTTTTATTTATTATTATTATTATATTATTATTATTATTATTATGCCCAATATTAACTATTATTATAATTATTCATTATTATTATTAATTATTAATTATTATATTATTATATTTATTGTTATTATTATTATTTATCTATTATTATTATTATTATTATTCTGATTTCTGATCTCTGAATAATTACTAAATTATCAATATGATAATTACACTTTAGATATAACTGCACAGAAAAATTCGAAAAGAAATGAGGAAATTCGAACGATAACGACACAAAAGTCCTAGCTTATGACATATGTTATTCAGGTACTATATATTACTTTAATATTATTGTTTCCATTTTTAATATCATATGGTGATTGTGTAAATTTCTTTTTTAAAAGGAGATACATACGTCCAGACTCTTACTGCATCTAAATGGTTTGAACTAGGCTCTGATATTGAAATTGAAAAATATAAAATTCAAATTAAATATCAAAACAGCTTTCATTTTGCATTTTTTCATACCTGTTCCATATATATATATATATATATGTGTATATATAAATATATGTAAACATTAAAAAAATTTTTTTTTTTATATATATATATATATATATATATATATATATATATATATATATATATATATATATATATATATATATATATATATATATATATATATATATATATATATATATATATATATATATATATAAGTAGTATAGGGAGTAACTTGGCAGGTGACGTATTACCCAACCCTACAACTAACCAGATGACAAATTTGTCACCCTGTCAATACAGGCTTATATTTTTAGCAACTTTTTTAGTACTCATCTACCTTCCTGGACCTTTTTTTTAGCAATTTTCTTATATTTCAATCACTTTTTAGCTTTTTTTCTATATTTCAGGCACTTTTTAGCCTTTTTTCATATATTTTTAGCAACTTTCAAGTACTCAAATACCATCCTAGACCTTTTTTAAGCATTTTTCTTATATTTCAGGCACTTTTTACCCCTTTTTTTATATTTGTAGCCTTTTTTAGCCTTTTTTATATATTTTAGCTACTTTTATTACTCAGCTACCTTCTGGAGCCTTTTTTTTGCGTGTGGTCCCCTAAGGGGTGTATTCAGGGGCTCAACGAAGCGATTGGCCCAACCCCAAGGCCTTAATGCACCGCACCGCACCGCACCGCATCGTACCACCCCGCATCGCACCGCACAGCACCGCATCCCACAGTTGCCGCTTTGTGTCCCATTGCATTTCGAAGTCTCGATTGATCAAGTCATGATGTCATCTGTCTATAAGGCTGCATCGACCAACGGAGAAGTTTGTTTGTTTTTCCATCTAGCTCAGGCAGACCTCTTTGAACGTGAGTTCAGAAGCTTATACCTTAGCACCACCTTTCACATGCTTTGCTCTTCTGTTCTCATGGGGTCGTAGCGGTTATGAGAGTTTCAATGATCACACATTCTCTAAAGCTGCTCATATGCTCTGCTGGAAGGTTTCCTAGGTATCCCGAACCCTTCAGGTCCTCTTTCAGGAGTAGTCACCACTTGTCATTTTATACTACTTAGCCATGTATTTGCACCATGTGTTTGCGCATACATTTATATGCATCATGCTTTTGCGCATACCATCTTTTATCTTCTGACGCGAATCATCCCATCCGCAAGGAATAACAATGAAATTAAGGAATTAAAAAATTGATCTCTTCCAGTCACTGACTGACGAAACTGGAACTCGACCCCTAACCACTTTGACAAGCTTCTCTCCTCCTCCTCCTCACTCCAACTGCTCTCTCAGATTATATATATATATATGTATGTATGTAATAATAATATGTATATGTATGTTTGTGCGAGTGTGTCTGTGGGTATGTGTGTGTGTGTGTGTGTGTGTGTGTGTGTGTGTGTGTGTGTGTGTGTGTGTGTGTGTGTGTGTGTGTGTGTGTGTGTGTGTGTGTGTGTGTGTGTGTGTGTGTGTGGAGGAGGAGATTTCATTTCCAGTGCATTTTTTATCTTTTATTGCGGTGTGTGTGTGTGTGTGTGTGTGTGTTCTCTCTCTCGGTTTCCATTCCATCGATGCCATCTACTTCTCTCTCTCCACCTCCTACTAATTCTCTTATATATATATATATATATATATATATATATATATATATATATATATATATATATATATATATATATATATATATATATATATATATATATATATTCCAATTGTGATATATATATATATATATATATATATGGCTAATTTTGCTAAATCAACTAATTTTAGAAATTTAAAACCAGATAAATAAATGTTATAGAATTCTCTTATATTTTATATTTGCTAAAAAAATTATTAGTTAATTACCTTTTATTTATTTAACCACTGAAAAATAATACCAATACTTAAAAATCTTACAATAAATGAACAATTTGTCAATTTTTGTTAAAAAAAAATTCCATCTTTAATTTACTAAAGTAAGATCTTGAAACAAAATTATCATATATATTTTGTATTAAAATGCATGGCTCTTAAATTGTAAGGCAAAAACATCCGATTTTTTTAGGAGAATAAATTGATCCTCCAATTCTTACTAGTCTATTACTTTCCACGAAAAAGGGGGTCGAGCTTAAATATTTTCTAGCAAGGACAGCCAAATGAAGGTACCACGGTAATGAAGGTACCTTTATTCGATGACCACCATTGTAAAGGACTTTCTGAATTTTTAATAAGTTTCCTATTTTTATATTGGCTCATTTCTACTTGTATAACATCTTCAATTTTTTTTCCAATGATACCTTCTCCTTAAGAATGAGTTTCTTTGCTGTTTAAAGTCTTTTTCTTCTTTGGTTCCTCCGATTTCCAAACTGAAGTTAAAACTATTATCTGCAGTATCACTTTTTTATTCTGTTGATAAAGTAGAAGAATCTGAAGATTAGTTTAAAGAGTAGTGGAAACTGTTTTTCCTTTCTTGCCACAACATATATCTTCGCTTACATCCATTAGCAAAGGTGTCTTCCACTTCTTTATTGTCCATATTCATCCTCTCAAGGAATGTAGTTTTAAAGCGTGGATCAAGATAGATAACAAGCTCAAGATTCTTATCAGTAAAGTAAATGCTGAATCTATTTTTTACTGAATTTTTCCATGCTGATACTGTAGACCCAAGTCCCTCAAATAGTCCTTTTTTTCTGACCCTTTTCAAAAAAAATTTGCAAATCACTTTCATATTTGGGATTATTGCCGATGCCATTGATTCCTTGTGGCTCAAGAAATTTGTACAATCAACAAAATTTTTAAGTGTTTTTAGCAATTTTAAAAGAACTTTCCGTTGTTTCTAAACATGCAGGTTTTGAATGATCACTGCAATATGAAATGAGAGCTGTCTTTTGTTCAAAAAATTTTGAAAGCAAATGCTACTGGCTATTACATCTGGTTTGTACATCCTGAATAAATCTGTGCTGTGGTAAATTAAATCTAGTTTGATATTCTTTATGCTTGGCAGTAGCTTGAGATGACCTACGATTTGTTTGCATATGAATATATTTTTTTCACGTCTCTTTGTTCAAATATGGCATAATTGAGAACTAGTTGCAATGAGTGTAAAAAGCAAGGTAATGACTGAAATCCTGCTTGTGTAACTCCTGCAGCCATTTTATTCTTCCATAACATTTTAAAGACGATCACTTATATTAGATGCTGTGTGTGAGATAAGCTAAAAGGTGAAAAATCAATATGGCAGACTTCGAAATATTGTCTTTGATATATCATAAAGATCGAATAAAAATTATTTTCAGATTGTATCCTAAAGAATCGGTCAAAGAATCGATACAATTTTGTCGATTCCGATTCCGATTCCGATTCCTGAAAAACAGCCGATTCCTCCGATTCCGATGCCGATTCCGATTAATCGTCCCATCACTAATAATGTGTGTTGTGTGTGTGTGTAATGCATGTGTGTGTAGATGTGTGTGTGTGTGTGTACAAACACTGAAGAATTTACCTTAAGAGTAGGAAGAAAGAGATCTCCAAAATCTAAATATTCTGAAACATCATCATTATTCTTCCTTTTTATAATAATACCCTAAAAATCCTTGAAGTCCATCATAAGTGTTTCTACTTCTGCCAACAGCTGATTTTGTAATGTTTGTAAACAGGATTTATAGAATAAGGAGATTCATTCGTCGTTTTAGCTGAAACCGTTCTTAAATGCGTAAGATTTGTCTTATCGAGCGTAAGACAAAATGCTAAAACGAAAACGGCTTAATTCACTAGATTTATAATAGACCACGTAAAGCCCAACGCAAGAGCGCCCGCAAGCGCGCCCCGATGCCGAACCGACGCATGAACCAGCCAGCGTAATATTACTACGCGGTCATGGCGAAATATGGACTGATGTATTTCAGGTGGTGGGGCAGCATTCATTATTCCATCACTCCATCTGGGTATAATATATACATATATATACTCTCTCATATATATATATATAAATATATATATATATATATATATATATATATATATATATATATATATATATATATATATATATATATATAAACATAAAATGTTTTAATAAATAGTCTCATTATATATAAATATATATATATATATATATATATATATATATATATATATATATATATATATATATATATATATATATATATATATATATATATATATATATATATATATATATATATATACATATATATATAATCGGTTGATTATATCACTTTATTAATGAAAGATCAGCATATTACGCTCATCAGAATATATGTTCAAATTAAGAACTTTAAAAAATTCTAAGAAGAATTGGATATTGGCAAGTGCAAGAATTGATTTTAATTACTTACACTGCAAGTTTAGCATTTTTGAAAGCCTAGGTTCTTCACGTTTCCTAAACATTTAGGAACGTGGGATTATGCACTTAAGATTATTTAAAGCTGTTGAGAAAAGTTTGTTTTCTCAGCCTTAAAACTAGGCAGTTTACCTGTTTAAAGCTTTCCAGAATATTTATAAATGTACAGAACGATCTGCGACTATTTGAAATTTTACTTTGAAAATATAAATACACGACACCAATGAAGTTTAAAGCTTTTTACGAAGCCGAGAATCGAATTTATATAATAACTTTTCAGCTCGAAGTTCTAAAACGAATGATTTTTAATATCAACTTAACAGGTCGCAGTCAAAAGACGAATGAATTTTCAAATACCGAAAAATCGCTCTCTACTCTTTGCATTTACCAACCCCTAGGTTTCCAAGAAATAATCTCTTTCCTGGCAACTCTTGACTATAATTTTTATATACTCCCGGGTGGGGATGGCTTCTGGCCTCTATAGGGCAGAAGTCAGAACTTGACTACTTGAAATGAATATTTTTAAAACAGCTGCAGAATATTTAATCTGATTCTTCGATGAATCATACATCAGAATATTTTTTCTTGAAACTTCTGCCGCTTTCCTCTTGGGCCGACTATTTTGAATATCTCTATCATCTGGCTTGATGAGCTTCCAGCATCCGTCGCAGACGTAGAAGGGGTGTTTACCCCTCCAAGAATATTTATTGATGGATTTTCTGGAAGGACAAGGACTGTGTTTGACGATGAGGATGTTGAACCACTATGGGTCAAAGAAAGCTCTAGGGGATACAAATATTTGACTGGATACAAGCTGATTTGTCCCCCAGGAGTCCTGACGTACACCGATCTGACTTTATTGTCGTCGCCGATTATAAGATCTACGACTATCCCCATCTGCCAGCAAGGACGTTCTTTCACTGGACTTTTGATAAGAACAACGTTATTCTTCTTGACTAGATTATTCCAGTTGACCTGGAAGAGATCTCTTCCAGTCTTTCTAAGACTTAGAAGGTACTCATTGTACCACCTGGTACGAAATTCTTTGAATTTTTCTGAAGAATATTTCAATGACTTTACTAGCTCTTTCTTAGCCGAAGTTGAGTCCCAGAACTTATTATTTGACCCAGCTCAGGGTAATGCCATAGGGGTTTTTGACAAATGTTTGATGAAATCGTTGGGAGTGAGAGGTAATATTTCATTTGTACTGGAGGTGTAGGTGAGCGGACGTGAATTTATAGCATCAGCAATATCTGACAATATCGTAATGAAGTCGAAATAATTCAACGAGGAAGGTCCAATTTTTTTAAATAGACAATCCTTTACCACACGTATTAACCATTCCCACTGGCTTCCTACCCATAGGCTATAAAGAGGAATTCGCTTATGCGAAATCCGATTTTTTCTTAAAAACTCACTCCCATTTTCTGACACGAGGAAAGTTCCTAAGAAGTCAGTTCCTTGATTGAAGGAGCGCGCGTTGTCGCTATAGACAAAGTCAGGCACTCCGAAACGATTAACAAATCGTTGGAACGATTGAATAAATGATTTAGATGACATGTTTTCTATAAGGTCTAAATAGACCGCACGAATATTCAAACAAGTGTAAATTAGTATGAACATTTTTTTGGCTGAGCCAGAGCCAGAGCCAGAGCCAGAGCCCTTGACTTTGACCCACCAATGTTTGGTGTAGTCAACACGTACATGCTTTAAAGGCCTGAATAGTTCCACCTGATCTTTTGAATAATTGGTGAAGCGCGGGTACCGAAAGCAAAATTATTGAATTTTTTGCAGACTATGCATACCTGCAAGACATTTTTGATGGAGGTACGCGCTGATGTCACCTAGAAACCTTGGAGCCGTATATTTGTAAGAGTAGCTTGTATGCCTAGATGCTTACACTTATGGTGAGCATCTCTTATGATTACCTTGGAGAGGTGGTGACTTTTGACAGCAAGATTGGATTAATTACATCATAATTGTAATAATTGCATCTTGACAAACGACCTTTGCTCCTGATGAGATTATTTTCATCCAAGAACAAGTTCAGATTATTTACCAAGATTATTTTTACATCTTCCAAAAATTGAAATTCTTTCGAGAACAATTCTTTCTGCATTGTCTGCAGACAATACAGACGTGCTTTTAAATCAGGATTAATTGTCACACCTCTTGACAAGGCTCCAAACTGGAATATTAAAGCTACTACTCGATATACCTTGTGCAAATTTGAATATTTGTAGAAATCCAATACAGGTGGTTCATTGCCACCTTGAACAACAGCAAAAACTAAAGATGCTGTTTCCAGTTCAGCTGATGGCCAGTAAATACTATTTGAAGAGAGCCATTTTGGCCCTTTAGTTCAGAAGGACATGTTCTTTTGAAACTCTTTGAAGGAAATACCTCTGGTCAGAAGGTCCGCTGGATTCTCTTCGGTTCTGACGTAGAGAAATTTAGGACTTAACGAATATTTCTCTTGAAGTGAAGAGCTCATGGTGCGAGTATCTTGCACACAGTTCTTCACGAATATTTGCTTGACTTTGAGATCCTATTTTGGATCCAATGAAGAGTTATCTGCGAGTCGGAGAATATGTTCAATTCCTTGAACTTAACACCCGACAGTCGTTGCATCGTGGCAAGAACAACGTGATGATTTGATGGAACCTGCTCAAGAATTTCTTGAAACCACGGAAGTTCCAAGTGGTACCTTCCGTCTCGGAACTCTATCCCTTCGTGGAATCTCTTTATGAATATTTCGTCAATGGAACCCTGGTCCCGTTCCTCATTGTTACCCAGAGACTCTAATTTATAGAGGTTCTCCAAGCCCAAGTCCAAATGAGACTCAGTGTGTGTATGTAAGAGCAGGTCGAAGTACGAAGGTACCGGTTCCACTACAAGATTGATTACATGTTCCGGGACGTTCCTGACAGATCTTTGAATATTTGACGGTATGGGGAGCTCTGAATTCTGTCATGATTTTTTGACAGCTTTCGGCGAAGAATTCTTCCCCAAAAAATTTTCATTTTGGGAAGGAGACAAAAAAGATGTTACAGGCCCGAAAGACACGTACCCATGACAAGTTTCTAGGGCACTGCCCCGAATGCATTTTACCGTTTTAAAATGCTTTAATAAATGAAGAGCATCGATGCCCAGCAGCCCATGAATATTTGAAACCCTGTCAACATGATTATTTTGATAGTGACTATCAGCCAATTTGAATCCATTTTGTGTAATATTTTTCATAGCTTCCGTCAGTCCTTTTACATAAAAGCCGATATCCAATTCAGAATCAATGTTTACAGGTAAGCTAGAATATTTCCAACAACAAAGACCCATCTCTAAATTTATAGACCGCAAAGATCTCAATTCTTCTCTCAAAAATGTTTTAATTGAGCTCTGATGACTAAGAAGACTATTTTCATTGACTCCCAATTTTTTAGGAATGCTCCTATGAAAATACGTGGACTGACTACCTAAATCGAGAAGCACACGTACAGGGACTATTTTATTGCCCTTCTTGATGTTAAGGGAGAGAGTGGGCAGAATATTTTGACCCACGAATGAGGCAGTACCTGTATTTATACAGATATGCTTTAAGGAGCCACTGGCTTGATCATTTTCCTCATCCGCGACTGATGTTGACGGACGACTTTCTTCCGAAAAGCCACCGGACACGTTTCTACTATTTTGAAAGCATAGAGCCGTTATGTGGAATTTTGTCCACATTTACCGCATGGGTAAATAAGTCCATACCTCTTGGCAGGACACTTATTAGCAAAATGATTGCTGCTTGAGCAGCTGAAGCACATGCGCAGGTCTTTGCAACGATCTCTCCTGCTTTCAGGAGAAAAATATACTTCACAAGAAATCATGCGATGATTTCTGTTTCAAAATTTACATTTCGAAACAAATGATTTAGAAGAATTTTTAAATCTCTCACCCTTTTGACTGAGTTCTGTTTACTCTTCCGACGATGAAGATTTCAAACTATCCTCTTTAGAGCAAGCGTTAAAAGCTGACCATTTAGCCGATTTATGCTCAAAAGGAGCACGATTACGCTCAAATCCCTTTTTAAGAGCAGATTTATTTTTGACCCTCCCCTTTTCCATAGACTTGATTATTTTACCGTAATGCTCCAAGATTACATTAACGAAAGGATATTCATCCTGTGTGATTAATTTGAGCTCGCGAAGAAAGCCAGTTGAAAGTTTGTCCACGATTATATGACTCATGAGCTTACAGCCCGCCGAAGGATCTTCAAAGAAATCGAGTCCAAACTCTTTAAGCTCATGAATATATGCTCTTACTTCCGACAGGAATATACGAATATGTTCAGGATTATTTTCTAAAATAGGCGCCGAATCGATCTTATGAAAAAGCGAATCAATTATATATGATTCGTCTAAGTAAAGGCTCTTTAATATTTCGAAAGCGACTTCCAAATTGGAGTCGCCATTAGTTAAATGCTCAATATCTTTGAGCGCAATGCCTGATAACAATGACTTCAAATACTGAAATTTTGAAGCGCTAGAAATGTCTTTTCTGGCCCCATAAACATTTTGAAAGGACAGAAGGAACGAGCGAAAAGAATGCCTGTCCCCCTTATCCCTGAACTCCTGACATTTTATTGCAGGGATTTTTACTTCCTGTTTAGATGCATGAATTTTTTTCATTATATTCTGCATCTCTTTACGTGATATTCCGTCTTCATGAGAAGCTTCAAAAGCTGCAGTATGCGCAGAAGGAGAAGGAGATGGTGAACTAAAACGCGGTGTCATACGCCATATAAGTTTTTCATTCTGTGTATGATACTGTACCGATTCGATTATATCTTCGTCTAAAATAGACGAGTCATACTGAAGGATGGATGATTTTGTGATGACTTCTTCGATTAAAGCATCAAATTTTTTTACTTCTTCTAATTTTTATTTAATTTCCTTCAGTTTTGAGGAGACGATGTGATTATCTTCCTGGCTTTCTGTGGCAGAAAGATCGAGAAGACTTTTGAAAAGGAGCGTGATTTTCCTTTTAATCACAGCTCTAAGCCGCTTAATAGGGGACAGTTTTGATTGAACCTCTTTCGTGAGGTCGACTAACTCTTCTGGAGAGAGGGTGTTATTTTCCTCCCTCCCAAATTCTTCACTGACACTGTCCTCCAACTCCGACACGATTTGTCGGAGTGATTCGTCTTCAAAAAAGAGACATCTTTTTGTATAAATATTTGGAAACGCAAAGCAAAAAAATAAATACGCAAAAAAACGCTACTTAATATCTAAGCAAATGGAAAATTTAAATTTAATATAAACCACCACCTATGATTAAATACGCAAAGGTTACGAAAAAAAACTAGAAAATATATCTACTTTGAGACAGACTATTTCTCCACAAACGCAGCAGAATAATATATGCGTGAATATATATATATATATATATATATATATATATATATATATATATATATATATATATATAATAAAAATAAAAATATTTATATAATATATATATATATATATATATATATATATATATATATATATATATATATATATATATATATATATATATATATATACGAATACCATATTTATATTTTTAATCTTAAATTTACAAGTCTATTCTGCATACTATCTTTGAATCGAACGCAAAGAATATTTCAATGCGCAAACTTCTTCTGCAGAATATATAATGTGTGTTTAAACTAATCAGTAAGTTTTTTACGAAAGACGATTTTTAACGGGAATTATTTCTTTCTCTTAATATTAGAACTACGCAAAATTGTTTCACACAAAATATATAATAAATTATTAAAGAATTTCTACGTAGGTAATTTTAATATAGGTGAAAAGTTTAAACTGGTCTTCTGACTAAATACGATATACGTTTTAACTTTTAACGAGAAAAATAACTTTTTAAAGTTAACAAACTTTTCTCAAGATAATATAATCGGTTAATTATATCATTTTATTGATGAAAGATCAGCATATTTCGCTCATCAGAATATAAAGTTCAAATTAAGAACTTCACAAAATTCTAAGAAGAATTGGATATTGGCAAGTGCAAGAATTGATTTTAATTACTTACACTGTAAGTTTATCATTTTTGGAGAAATATATCTTGGAAAGCCTAAGGTCTTCACGTTTCCTAAACATTTAGGAACGTGGGATTATGCACTTAAGATTATGTAATATAGAAATTAGTAGAAAGCTCTGTTTTGATGGACGAAAGTTTGGTTTTCCTCAGCGGAGACAGCATTAAAAACTAAGAGGCAGCTTTACCACTTCGTAAATAAGTAGAAGCGATTGATATCCAGATAGAATCTCAGTTATAAGATTATACCAGGGGGAGAAAAGATCGTGGAGACGGGAACATAAGTATAGGTTTGCGGGCACAAGTGTATTACTTATGAAAATAACATTAAAAGTACGACCGTGGAGCAGGGCAGAGGGGAAGCTACACTCGAGAGTGTATTAACAGCTTTTTACGAGTCAACGGAGAGAAAACGAAAGTTACTCAAATAATAACCGATCGTGAAAATTGTTCCAGCGAAGGTAAAGTTGCTAAAAGCGTGAATGATGTAGTGTGTGTGGAAATAACACCAGTAAATCTGTTAGAACAGGTCGCACGTGCATAGGAGCAGACAAATAGTGTTAAAGTATGTATAAGACAAATAGCCACTTGACACTAATGAAAATGAAGCGTGTGCAGTCAATTAACCTTACCTAGCAGTCTTTAGTGGGCGAAATCATTACGCACAACCACTAAATGGTGGCCCAGAAAAAGGAGGGCGCATGTGGCAAAGGAAGGCCAGGACTAAGGTCTCGATGTTCTAAACGTGTCATACTGCATGTGACTGAGTATTTTTATACGTGTAAATGGTAGAAGTTAAAATAAAAGAAAAAGAGTCCGTTTTATTTTTCTAGATGATAGAGAGATAGATATATATGAATATGAATAGTAACTAATGAATTGATATATAATAGTATATTATATATATATAAATATATATTATATGAATGAATATAATAGATAATATAATATATAATGAATAGTGATAATATTATATATAATATTTTATAAGATATATATAATATATATATATTAAGAATATATATATATATAATATGTAATATAGTATATATTAATTAATATATACTATATTAATAATTATATAATAAAATATATATATATAATTAATTTATAATTATATATATATGAAGATATTCTACAGTCATATATATTTATTTTCTTGACTGTCTTGATGTATTATTTAGATAAAATGGATCCATATAATCAATAACTATTGATTTTTATTCCTCTTATTATTTAAATCATCCATGTGCTCAGCTATAAATTTGAGGGTTTATATATATATATATATATAGGTGTATATATATTATATAAAATAGTTTTAAATTTTACGTGTTGATATTTCACACAAACTGATATAAATATGTTTATTTTTTTTTGCGTTTTCGTTTACTATGCAATTTTTTTATTATGCTCTCATTTTATGCGTATTTTAGATAGACCGAATACTTATTCACCGCTAAATTATTATACTGAGTGTCTGAGTAGAGTTTGTACATTAGAGGACTCTCTATAATTAATATAGTACAGTTGAAGAAAATTTGGGAGGTAGGATATAAAAACACTCCACTTTTCTTTTCTTTGTCGTAGTGAGATGTGTAGTCCGATACCTATCCATGAAGGGTCAATCAATTTTATAACTTTTATAGTCCCTCATAGTGTTTATAACGGCTTATGAGCGTGGGATGTAATAAAGGTGAAATAAGTCACGCTCTCCTTTATCTAATAATATCTCTCTAGATTCTTTTCTTGACCACAGAAAGCCTAGTGAAAGAGAAATCACAGCGTTCTGACGTTGCTATTGTCAAAACTATGATATGAAAATTTATAAGAATTAAATAAAAATTTTAGAAGAAGTAAAAAATGATTGTGGTTGATCATAATCGAAGAATATTCAATCATACATAAATACTATATCCATCTACTGCTCTCTCAAAGTTATGATCTATACGTATCTATAGTGTGAGAGTATAATTTAACGAACGAATATAATTCGATACTCTATGGTACAGTTATTAACACAGAATATGAAAAACGTAGATGCGGTATATAATGATCAAACCGTAGCTGTGTAGAGTATATCACCATCTCGTACTCCTCGCGCTTATAGCAGTGCATGGGAAGTACTGCTCAGTGAAATAAATCGAATGATCACTAATATTATAAGAGATGCTCAGCTGGAGTAAATGGAAAAAAATCAGGCAGTCAAACAGAAGTTAAAAATCCCGCAAGAAAATGGGCAGTGAGCGAGGAAAGGGGGGGGACAGGATTCTGGCGCTCGGTGTCCGTGCGGGCCGGGTGCCAATAATAAGGTTAGATGTAGTATAGGGCTCTAGTAAAAGACATGTAGCGTTAAGTTCATATATATATATACGCTAGGCAATAAATTATATATGTCTTACAAGTAGCGATGTGGGAGACGATACTAAAAATGATTTAGTATGTGATTATCTATCTAAGGAAATTATAAGTAATGTGAATAATGATACAATATATAAGTAGAATACTGAAGGTGCTGAACGTCCTCAATATGGAAGGCTGACTAGTTATATATGCAATAAGTAATATAAAGTATAAATAAGGCCTGACGTAGTACAGAATTCTAAGGAGAGGAGTGCGCGGGGCATAAGAATCTCAATATATATGTCGTGACTACGCTTATACTATAGGGAGAAATAATAAGATGATTACTATATATATACTGAACATATATATATAGTCGTATATATATGAATAATGCCTGCGGAGGAGAGGGCATATAGATAAGTCAGTGTTGTGAGTACGTGAAAAGAGTTAGTGGGTAAACTCGAGGTGCTATATGGAGATAAAGTATACCTTGTAAACTCAGCTGGATATATAATTATAATCGTAAATGATTAATAAAAAAACTCAAGAAAAAGAAGGTTTTCTAATATATAGATGATGGTACATCGAGTCTTCGTTAGATAGGTATATATATATTAAGGTTACTAAGTAGGATCACAAACTGGTCTAAATCTAGGCTGTGTCGTGAGTGACGCGAGCCTTGAGCAATATAATAAAATCACTAAGGTAAAAAGGAATAGCCTTCGGGTATAAGGGAAGCGGAGCAAATTACGGAAAGTTATATATAGAATAAAGAAGTCTAAGTCTAGTGGGAAATAGAGGAGGGTGCCAAAAAAAATCGGCGCGTATAAATAAGGTGATTAGGGATGTATAGGCGGAATCTGGGCTCTACGTGTGAGGGTAGGGGTGGCAGAAAGATTCGAGTATATACGAAAGTTCATATGAGTAAGTACAGGCGTGTGTTTAACTCATAGCTGACCGTCTTAATAATAGAGGAGAGGAGGACAAGCTTACAGCGGCGTATAAGACCGAATAACTCAAATACTCAGGGTCATAAATGATGTGTGTAGAGAGATGATAATAAATTATCTTCTAAAGCAGGTGGCAATGAATGAAACTCAGGGTAATAAATGACAGTCGGCTTATATAATTAAGAATTGATTGATAATATGTGTGTTAGTACGCGGAAAGATAAGAATCAGGCGAGAAAAGCAGATAAAGCATAACAGCTCCAGTCTCTCTCTTAAAGAACCAAAGACTAATATTTCCTCTTGTTGCTATTCCATTTTGCGCTTCAGTATTTACTCGCTACATCTGCGGTGCTTCTAAGGGATGCGCTCTCAAAAGGACATAGATGTTCTTATATAAATATTTCGTAAAATGTTGGCAATAGAGGTAAAAGACAAATAATTTCCTGACACAGGAACCAAATAGGCATAAGACTATGATATTTCTACCTCCAAAATGAGGAGTCGCTCAGATAGCTTAGTGGAAGGAACCAAAATAAAAGCTCAAACAATTAATGACAAACAATGGCTCTCCAATTCTCCAAAAAAATAATTAATTAGTAAAAGGACGGGTTATGAAAACTATTTTATATTCATGATAGCTCAGTTCTGTGCGGAAGAAAGGTCGGGCCTTAAACATATCTAAACTTTTAGAAAATATTTATTATCCGTTAAGGTTCACATTGAATGAAAAGAGGTTACAGGAGATTAGTTGCTATCATGGTTAGTATGGAAAAAAGTACGAACTAATCAAATCGAGGGTTTTCAAGTTTAATAAAATTGAGTATGTAATGTAGCGTTGGAGTAATACAAGAGAATTATTACACATCAAGACTAAGGCACGCTAAAGCTATAAATACTACCAAAATATAAACATGAGATGAAGTTTCGGAGGAAGGTCGCTAATGTGTTAAGAAGTAGCATAAAAGATATTTAGCACTGTGCAGCACCCATAAACCAAATCGCCAGTTAACATTGCTTTGAACCCTCGACTCCCCCTGAAGACATACATATAGAAGTTGGGTGCCAACCATTTAAACGGTCCTCAACACTCTATAAAAATGTGCCTACATGTTCGGTCTGTAGACGTGCCTGCGTTGTCCATCTGGATATAAGGGAGGAAGGTCGAGGCTCTAGGTCCACAAATTTCTGTTGCCAGAGTGTGCACCAGAGAGCTATAGTTCTCGGAAAAAAGGGGGAGGGTGGCATAGAGTGGATAAAAAGGCGGATTGTTAGAGGCTGGTCGATAAGCTGCTATCGTAAGTTAATTCAACTAGGTTTAGGTTCGCTCTATAAAGGCCGCTAAAACAACATGCTACAGGAATAAGCATAGTTAGTGGGTCATTCCTATGCGCCGTGACAAATAATTGGTATTTTATAGGAAAAAAATTACAGGATGGGCTGCATGGATCTGTAGAGAGTATTTGACGTAAAGTGGTTCCTAACACGATAATATATCTCACATAATTGCAAGTATTTAAGACGTTCATAAATGGAAGTAATCAGGGGAAATGACTGGCAATGTATGAAAATGAGATACTAGATGAAAAATATGCATGAAAGAAAGACGAATAAACAACAAAAAATGGGCAATAATCAAATTAATGGCTATAGTCACGTATGTCAAATGAATCAGGACAGCAATAGCAGCGCGGTTTATACAAAGAATTTGGCGCTGCCCGAATAGTCGCTGCATGGCATGTGGATAGGCATGCTATGAAGAATCTTGGACATAAGGAAGAGTCAAACCTCGGGTTATATAAATGTTTAAAGAGCTATATCTTCAGGGTAAAGGAATTTGATTTTGAAGGACGCAATTCCCCGTTTTTGTTCAATCCATATCTTCATATGGGTTCCTTAGATCCTTTAAGAGCATTAAAACTATGTTATTTGTGCTTTATAACACTGTTGAAGAACATATTAATCGTGCGAAGTGTATGTGACTAACTCAATGGCTCATGAATCCACACCTGTGCAGTGCGCTCAGGACGCCCTTACATGGGCCGAAATCACTTCTAGGCTTTGCTATGGTACGACTTTTTTAATAGAAATTTTCTAAAATTTGGACTTGGGTGCTAGTACGAGGGAGAACAACCCAGAAACACGGGGGCGCCGTTAGTTATCTGCCACATACAGAGGACGTACAAAATTGGCTGTTGAGGAAGTAGGGCAAGTACATGATCCTTTCTTTCTCCTGTCTTCTTCCTGTCCTCCGCTTCGACATAGCTATTCTTCGGTGTCACAATAGACATACAGCATATTTTCCTGGTTTTTGGTGAGATGCTTATATACATGGGCAGCCGCCTCCAGGTATTTCAATTCAATCAAGATATAGCGTGTAACTCAGAAGAGTGCGTCCTCATAATAGGAGGCGGGCAGGTGGCAATCGTCCGAAACACGGAACGCTCAACTAACTGGCGGGGAGGGATACCGATTCCTTTCGTCCGGATGACTATTCATGTGTTATATTCGTTCGAGACTCTCAAGGCTTGTGTGCGTAAAGACTCGGTTATCGTATTAACACTGACCATGCGTGTGATGTGTGCAGGCAGGGGTGATACTTTTGGCTCTCATTATTGTGAAAAGTCGATTTTGAGCTACCTCTGCCATCACTAGTTAAGTAAGGCTTATACTGGTGAGTATATACTATATATATATATATATATATATATATATAATATATATATATATATATATATATCTATAATATACTCAGTAATAATATATATATATATATATATATTTAAATATAATATATATATATAAGGAACAGTAGTGACCCAATTATCCGCCTCCACCTCAATATATTATATATATATATAGTAGGTTGACCTAAGTTGACTCAATAAAAGATAGTCTAGCAAAAAGTAAAGATATATGTGCCACGATATAAGGTAGATAGAATAGGTGCCCGAGACGAATATAGTTAATATCCACTGTTAGGAAACGTCCTTATATAGCGTGAGCATATAAGTAAATATATATATAACTTAAATTGCTGGATGAGATGCAAGTATCCACAAAGTGGCAGCACGTTATGGCGCTCACGATATATATCATAGTCATAACTGATGATAACTAGGTCAGGTGTAAGGTGTCAAGGAATATATGGAATACATAAGGCGCCGATACGCGCATAGATTAACTGTCGGCATGGATCCATAAAAAGAGTAGAGGCGTAGCAAAAGCAATGCAAAGAGGCGGTGAAAAGAACGGGTTGTGACTAAGAGACTCTTACGTACACCCTAATGTGTGAGCACGGTCTAACTTCAAGAGTGAAATATTGCGTTAATTAAGTCAGTCTCAAAATGCTCTACTCAGAAACGTAAGAGAATGCCAGCGACGTACTGACCATGATATAGGAGTCCGTCAAGATGTAGCAAAAAGACAGCCTTCAGATAACAAAGGCCATAAATATATGTAGGCGCTCTGAGCATAAATTGATATGATTATATACTGACTGTAGGCCATTCAGTCATAAACGTGGAAACAATACCATCTCGGTAGTGATGGTCATGGGCCAATAGGGTCAAATGTGAACACCTGTAGATAATATGAGTAATATTGCTTACCAAATTGGTAGACTGGCCAAATGTTCGAAATTTGTTAAAAATATGTATAGCTTATAAATGCCAGTGGGAGGCCCTATCGTATATCAAAGAGTATATATATATTTATATATATAGGGTGGTTAAATTGTATGTAAAACACGTCTGTATTGTCTGCAGACAATGCAGAAAGAAAGGTCGCGAAAGAAGTGGTACAAATTAGTGTGAGTGGGATAGGTAGTGAGAAAGTATAAAAATAAATTCTGTGTAGTGTTATAAATATAGCTTAAAAAATACTAGGCAGGGTAATGTGAATAAATAATGTCTATGAATAAAAGTGTACGTGGGTCAAGAGGGTACTATATAGTGTATATATACATAATATGTATATGTGAATTAATACCTACTCTTTGCTTCAAAAGGCACCACCTCTCCAAGGTAATGCATATAAGAGATGCTTCAAACTCCAATAAGGTTAATGCAGACTTAGTGACAACATATAGGAGCTACTGACTATATTACGGTTCAAGCGTCTAGTGACTTATATAATCTAAGCGCGACCTATTTACATAGCAAATAAATTATAGTACTATTGTGTTACTTGCATAAGGTAGGCAAGTCTGCAATAATAAATGCAAGTGAAGTGTAGTGCGGGCTCATAGGTATAACCCGCGCTAGGGCACCAATAGTGCATAAGAAAATCAAGTATGGAACTTTAGCAGCGTAGTAAAGCATAAGTTAATATGATTCTTTACTATATATTAGATGAGTGAGGTGACTACACCAAATAAGGGGTAGGCTAAATAATGCATAGTGATGACGTTACTGGCTGCGGGCTCGGTGACGCGGGCGAGTACCATAAAAAAATGCAGACTTAAGGTTACACGGGGGGGAAGATGCGGGCGGGCAGGTAGACCGTAGAGAAAACAGGCATCTAAACAGGTAGTTCAAGCGGGGCCAACGAGGTGGTGAAGTGTTACGTATGTTGCGGGTCCGGTCGTGAGGCTATATAGCTCAGACTCACAAAACTGACCGTAGCGCGCTCTAGCAATACAAGGAAAACGACTGCTGTGAGAAACTGTACCTTACGTGTCAGAATAAGAGGTAGTAGGGAGGGTGTGAAGATAAATAATCAGATAATAATAGGCTGACTACTAATAGCGGGGTATATACTCTGTAGAGAAGCTCCAGAGGGAGGTAGGTAGTAATACCCAGGGGGAATGGAGAATAGACGTGAGTTATGGTAAATGAATATAGGTATGCTATGGGATAAAAAAAATATAGGTAGACCTCCTGCGGGTAAAGTGAGTATTATCGATCATGCAGACGATATAGGTCAGAGATAGCGGAGGAGGGCTCATGAAGTCCACGGTCCGCGCACCTTAACTACTCAACAGGAACAATGTAGATAAGTGAGATCAGCCACGTGCCCAACAGTGTATCAATACAGTATGAGGTGTACAAATAATAATACTACTACCTGAAGGTAGCATATCACCGTAACGGAGGCAAATGGATAATAGGTAGCTGTGGGAACTTACTCAATACTCTATACGTAAGAAAGAACGTTATGAATATGTATGCATGATAAAAGTAATGAGCTAGCAGAAATGCAAAGGATAAGGCTACCTAAGGTATTATGATCTGATAAGGACCGCAAGTGCATAGGAAAGTATGACGGAAGATGAGTCACGCCAGCCAACTGGTAAATAATCTAGTACTAATAAAAGTAAACGTTATATCTGTGATCAAATAGGCCAGGTGATACTAAAGAACTGTTCTCACTAGGCTAAATTAGAGTGATGTAGGCTATAATAATATACTATAGAGCTACCACACAAAATTAGGCAACTCATATATTATATATATATAGACTCTAAAGCTCTTATATGAGTACTAAAGTCAGTATTATAATATATATCCAGGCAAAAGTATCTACCCGAACTGGGGTCTCATTATAACTCACTAAAGTGAGTCATACAATGCCTAACCAAACTAACTAAGCCTTATATGCCCCTCTCAAGAAATATCCAGTCAAGTAAAATGCTTATGATGATATAAACACCCCCGTACGCCACGTATTATATCATAAGATTGCGAATTGAATGACGTCAAAAATATCAGCAGTTAATTTATGTGCGAAGAGAATATCAATGAAAGGAAGTCGCCTAGGTAGAGAAACAATGCTTCAACTATATTAGCTCTGAAGGAATTAAAAACTACCGCTAATTATTTCATCGGTATATGTAAAGAGAAGGTTCAAGACATGTCTTAGTGAGTATAATACATCGGCCCAATATCAGGCCGATGCGACGCCCAACTCTGATTAAGCAGCTCACAAAGGACTCATGCCCACCCGCACTTGCCAAAGAAAAAAAAAAATTCAGGACTCGAATAGGTGGAAGCGCAGTACAGGAAGTTATTCTAATTAACCCTCAAATTCGCAAGGATACGTGCTCATCCATAGGCGAAAAAAGCGAGCATGATCTTCCTCACGAACGATAAAAGAGTAGTGATGCAGCATCAAGAGCTCTGATAGCGATACAAATCATACATGTATCCGCAGCAAAATGAGCGCTAGTGAAAGGCTAGTGCGCAGAGATAATACCGAGCGATAGAGCTATAAGGTAAAAGGGAGCGTAAGAAACATGAAGGACGTCGGGTGGGTCTGGAAACCAAAGCTCCTCGTAAAAACGATCCCAGTTGAGGCGGTTGACTTGTGAATGGTGCAAAGGAAAATTGCAAAAGGATCGGGTACATGAGTGTCGTATACAGGCTTTTACCAGGGAGTCAAGAGCGATTAAGCAAGGGGAGAGCAAGACACATGAAAACGGGAGGAGTCGAGGTGGAGAGGGCAGTGGGCAGGATGGAGAAAAACAAAACCGTCGCTCGCTACACGGTAACCAGCTCGAAGCCATGAGGAGCCCCTGAGCAAGGAGAGAGCGAAAGAAAAGCAAAGCATGTGAAAGGTGGTCGGAGTAAACCAGGGGTTAGTGTTCGCACTTCTGAGCAAATTGCACCAGAATCTCCAACAGACGTGGGAAGAAGTTACATAAGTCCACAGGCAGCACGTATGGACCATAACGCCAAAATGACAACATGACTTCATGCCGGGGATAATGGCTCAGAATATGGTCAGAACACTTATAAAATACAAAGCGGTCATGATGCGACCTAAAGCTGCATCAATACGAGATCTTTCAGAAATCAAATGTGAATGGGCAACACCCACAAGGCTAAATAAGGCCTGAAACTTGTGTTAGGATGCCGGTGAATTGTGCGGGGATTAGCTGATGCAGGTAAAGAAAGATGCAGAGGAAGTGATGTCTAAACAGGATTGCGAGCGGGTTTATAATTGAGACGGATGATGCAGAATATCAAAGGCCTTTAGGAGGTATTCGCTTAAATCGAGTACTTTCGTTGAACCCTCGAATACCACCGACCTTAGCGGTAAAGAGAAGGATAAGAGAAGGACGAGATAGGTAACAGTTACGATACAGGCATTAAATATAAGAATTAATATTCCCAGTGCAGGTAGAATACTGGATGCGTTAACGACATATAGGGATAGTACTTGCATGATTATATAGAAATAAAAAATGGTAAAAAAAGGGCCGATATAGAAAATAAGATGAGATAGTCTATAATTAAAAAGAAATAGATAGAGAGTAGAATAATATAATGGTGAGGTAAATAATTATGTCTCTGAAATATAAATAAAAAATTTAATAGTCTTAATAATATGTGAGTTAAATATTCCCATTTGTGTTTACAAGATAATGATTAGAGGTAGTGTTGGTGAAACAGGAGGAGTGTTACTGTAGATAGAACGTTATACAGCTAAAACAGCATCCTTAGAATATGAGTAAACAAAAGTTTCCTAAAATTGCCTCTGTACAAGGGGAAAAATTACTATCGCAGCCAATAAGTATATGTTCTCAAACAATTATTTAATACTAATAAAACACTTCTTAAAATAAATAAAACGTTCCTGCATTATATTTCATAGCGTGCATTGTTCCGCAGCGGATTACGCTGCAGACATTACGAGAATTGCTCCTACTAATCAAGTTATGGCCTGCTATAACTGTTTGTTCAATCATAAATATCTTAACAGATTTCAGGCGATTATTTTTATTTGTCTTATTTTTTTTATTATAACGTTCACCCATATTCCAAGTTCTACCTTCCCCGATAAAACGTGAGACTATAAATCTATTATAGTCATTTTTTAAGAACTCGGATATTCGTTGTCCAAAAACTGAATATACACCCGCGAATGAATTACTTAATATATATTTACATTATAAAACTTGTTTAAATATAACATTTACAAATAAATCAAGTCTGTTGGTCAAAGTAGAAAACATCTTATATGCATTAACTTCCAAGGATTTTTATAGTTTAATTATAAATAAGGAATGATTAATAGATGAGTTTCATGAATAATATTTTAGATTTTTGGTGACTTTTCTTCCATACTTCTATAGAGTAAATTTTTCAGTGTGTATTTTATAACATTATATATTAATTATATATTATTATATAATATATATATATATTATATATAATATATATAATATATATTATTAAATATAAATATATTACTAGATTTATATTAATATATAATATATATATATATATATATATATATATATATAATATTAAATATATATATATATTAATATTGGTATATATATATATATAACATTAATATTAATATTATTATATAATATTATATATAAAGATATATATACTATACATTATATAATATATATATTAAGTTAATAATATTTTATATATATATAAGATTAATTATATATATATATATATTATATTATTATATAGATATATTAATAATATATTATATATTAAATATAATTATTAATTCAAATCAATAATAGTATACATTATATATAGAAATGAGTATAATATTAATATATATAGATAATATATAATATAATAAGTTTATACACAAAATACTATATATATTATTAATATTATGTATAATATATAATATTATATATATTATATAATAATTTATATATATATTTATATATATAACTAATTTATATATATAATTTATATATATATATATATATATATATATATAATATAATATATATATATATATATATAATATATTATAAATATATTATATATATATATATATATAAATATAATATATAAATATATTACTTACTATATAATAATTATATAGTAAGATATATATATATATTATATATTATATATAATATATAAGTATTATAATTATATTATATATATATTAAATATATGTATATAATATATTAAGATAATATATATAGATATAAATATACTATATATAGGAGTATTCATTCACAACACTTTTCATTTACAAATTAATAATATTATTATAATTATTTTGTGAATATTTCTGCAACAATATTTCTTATAGCTGCATAAATTTCTATATATATATAATATATATATATGATATAAATATATATATATTAATATATAAATATATATAAAATTAATATAATATAATTAATATATAATATATAAATATAATATATATATTAATATATTATTATATATTATATTAACTAATTTATAACTTTATTTTGAAATTTGATAAATTAAATATGGATACACAAAATAACATAGAAAAAGCAAACATAGTTTTATATATATATTATATATTATATATAATAATTATATATTATAATATCTTTATATATATATATATATTATAAATTATATATATATATATAGTGATTGCGTATTAATCAGTAATAGTAATCGAATCTAGGCATCTCGGATTATATTTAAATCGAGGAATCGGCTGTTTTCAGAATCGAATCGATCGAATCGACAAAATTTATTCGATTCAATTATTTAATTAGGATTACTTTTAGGATTACAATATCTTTAAAATAATTATTTATTCACTTTATGATATACAAATAGACTAAATTAATTCAATCGCCATTATTGAATGGTTTCAACCTTTTTATACTTTATTTCCTCAACACTGGAGGTTCGTGTGAGTGTAATTATCAGAATCGATTGTATAAGAAATTAAAAAGAATGAAAGAATATATATAAAATGGCGACCGAGTTACACCAAGCAGTATGATTTCATATTACATTGACTTTTATACTCATTGCATATCATATTCCTTCAAAAATTATGCCTATTATATTATGAAGCATAAAGATAGACGTGAAAAATAAGATATATTCATATGCAAACAAATCGTATATCATTTTAATCACACTCGCCTCAAGCTACTGCCAAGCATAAAGAATATCAAATAGATTTAAAATTATACCATACAGCACAGATTTAGTTCTAGGATGTACTAAACATATGTAATACCATTAAGCTATTAATGCTTTCAATAATATTTTTGAGAACAAATAAGTGAACTTAGACTAGTACTATATTTCATATTGCAAAGTGATTCATTCTAAAATATCCTGTCACGTTTAGAAAACAACGGAAATTTCTTTAAAATTGCCAAAATACAATCTTAAAAAATTATTTGCTTTGATTATAGGTTTACAAGAATTCTTGAGCCATCATAAGATAT
>JABUQX010109009.1:0-17157 GCA_015478945.1 Trachelipus rathkii
CAGCGCCTGCATGCGCAGCAGCAGCAAGCAGTCTACGTCATCGAGCTCCTACCCTACCGAAACACTCCAATAACAATGTATTGTTGGAAATGTAGTAGTTCGTCCGCTAGTACTGCTACTGCTGCTATCAGGCTTTAGTAGTGCACACTTCTGTTGCCTGGCGTGCAATGCGTCGTCTCTCCCTTACGAAATCCAATTACAATGCGTTGGGAATAGAGTATTCGTCCCGGTTCCGCTCTCGCGAGCAAGTGCTGCCTATTGTGCTGTTTTGCTAAGGGGTATTAAAGTTTTGACATGCTTCCTTATTCCTCTGCATAACTTAAGCCTGCGCGGCAGGCATAAAAAAGATCTTTAAACAACTCCCTTTACCGAACCCCACTAAACTCTGGGTTTGAAATTAGAGTTAAGATTATTTGCTGGGCTGCCTGTCGTTCGCTGGTCCGCGATGCAGAAATGAAAGCAACATCAACAATCTGTGCGTGATGCTAATATACCGTCGCCTGCTGCAAAGCAGCAGCAGCAGCGAGATCTCGTCAAATCGCTCTCCTACCTCTACGGAACTCCAATAACAATGGTGTTTGAAATGTAGTAGTTCGTGCGCTAGTACTGCAACTCGCTTGCTGCTGCTTCAGGCTTTAGTAGTGACATTTGTTGCATGGGCGGTTGCTGGGTCGTCTCTCCCTCTACCGAACCCAATAACAATGCTGTTTGGAAATTAGAGTTGTTTTCTCGGCCGGTTCCTTACTGTTGCTGGGCTGCCGTCCTTTGCTGGTGCGTGCAGCAAGCGCAAAGGAAGGCATCAGTCAACGGAGGGCCCGCAGAAGCCCGTCACCAGATGCAGCAGCAGCAGGCCGCGCAATCATCGCGCTCCTACTCTACCAACTCCAATAACAATGTTGTTTTGGAAATATGTAGTTAGTTCGTGCGCTACAGTATGCTGCTACTGCTCGCCTTTCAGGCTTTAGTAATACATTTGTTGCCTGGAAAACGTGCTGCGTCGTCTCTCCTTTACCGAACTCAATAACTCGGCTCGTTTGGAAATAGAGTTTCGGCCGGTTCGGCTCTCGCGGTAATTGCTGCTACTTGTGCTGGTTTGCTCAGAGTGTAAAGGTTTTTTCATCGTTCCTTTATTCCTCTGCAATACTAAGCTGCGCAGCGCATTAAAAAAGTCGAAAAAAACTCCTCTACGAACCCACCAACTAACTCTGGTGTTTGAAAATAGAGTAAGAACTTAATTGTTGCTGGGCTGCCGTCCGTGCTCGTGCGGGCAAGAAAATGAAAGCAACACAACCAGATCTGTGTGATGTTTGATGTATATAACCAGTCACATGTTCAAGCAGCAACAACAGGCGCAGTCTAGTCATTGCTCTCCTACCTCTGAACTCCAATAACAATTGTTTGTTTGGAAATGTAGTAGGTCGTGCGCTGGTACTGCTACTGCTGCTGCTGTGCTTTCAGGCTTTAGTAGTGACAATTGTTGCCTGGGCGGTGCTGCGTGTCTCTCCCTCTACCGAACTACAATAACAATGGCACTGTTTGGAAATTAGGAAGTTTCGGCCGTTCCGCTCTCGCAGCAATGCCTGTACTTGTGCTGATTCTATGCTCAGGTGTAAAGGTTTTGCCATTCGCGAATTTGTAGATTGCTAGTGCTGCTCTGCGCGCGCTTAGAATGCTTTTCTCTTTCTTCTCCTTCGTTCGATGCTTAGCCGCTAAACGTTTTTCAAGGGGATTTTACCTCAGATTTCTCTCGATCCCTTTAACTAGATGCGGGCAGCTCTAGTAAGGGGGTAGGGAATTGGCATCCAGGACCGAGATCGTTTATCGCGATTTTGCCGCGAAAGAACGAATGAATGAATGAAAGAGACATCGCAGGCAAAAGTAATCTGAGCTACGCCTCGCAAGACTAATGCAATCTTCAAAGGTACCCGTGCGGTTATCGTCCTTTAATTCTCTGTAGTACCTAAGCTGCGCCGCCAGGAAAGTCGAAAACTCCCTCTACGGAACCCCCACTAACTCTGGTGTTTGGAAATAGAGTTAAGGACTGCTGTTGCTGGCTGCCGTCCGTTAGCTGGTGCGTGCAGAAAATGAAAGCAAACACTATCATCACAAAATGTTGTACAGCGCCTCTGCAGCACAGCAGAGCAGAGAGCAGTCTAGTCCATCCTCTCCATACCCTACCGAACCAATAACAATGTGTTTGGAATGTAAGTAGTTCGTTGCCTAAGTACTGCTACTGCTGCAGGAGGGCTATCGTAGTGGCGAGCTACCTCGCCGGTGACGTCGTCGACATTGACCTCTACCGAACTCCAATTAAAATGGCTGTTTGGAAATAGAGTTTTCGGCCGGTTCCGCTGTCGCCACTTGTGCTGGTTTAATTTGCTGATTTGCTTTTCACGAGAGATAAGCTTTCTTATTCGCCCCCCTGTTGAGACTTTCTTTTCCCGGAGTATCCATCAGTATGGTTTTTATTGCTCTTATATCTCCCTTTCCTCTTCCTTTTGCCCCTTAAAAACGGAGGAAATATGGGATAAAACAAATAAACAACTCGTGTTAGGGGATCACTAGGCTCGACGAAGACCGTTGCAATATGCGGAATTAACCCGTCTTGCAAGTGAACTTCATCGTCGACAGGCGAACGCCACATTGCGCCTCTCACCTTGAGAGGGGAATGGCTGTTTGGCGGCACGAGTAAGGACTTCAAGCGCTATTTTTATCAGTGGTCGAACGGCTTCGGTCTTGGCGGTTCTTACCCACCACCTCATTCAGCGTAGTTTTCTTTATTTTGGAACGCTTATCTCCTTTTTTTTTTAGTAAGGCTTAGGAAGCCATAAGTTGCCGGAAAGAAAAACTCAAAATCGCATTCTTTTCCCGAGAGAGGCACTCCTTGGCAAGTGTCGGTTGTTACTACAAGACCTCTTTCGGGCGTGTGTAGGCCGTTAAGGAACTGGTTAGGAAGCTACACTCAATTTGGCAAAGCCTAAGAGTGCACAAATGTCTCGCCAGAGTTTGTCACGATAGCGTTCCGTCTCATTGTCTTTCTCTCGAATCATCACGTTAAGAGACTAATACCCTGACGTATTATAGCGCGTTGAGCTTTGGCGAAAGAAGCGTTTAGATCGTTGCGGCCGGTGTGAGATTCCCCGGTGGCCGTAATTTATGCTGTGAAACTGATCGACTCCGCCGCGAAACGACTAGCCGCGGAGGCTATGAAGTCGTTTACCAGAATATGCTATTACTTGCTCCCGCCTCACCTCGTTGTTATCTTTACTGCACGTGGCACTGTGAATGAGCGCTATTGTGGCAGAGCTTCCAAAACTAGACCACACCTCTCGCCTTTTTGTCGCGCGTACCAAACCGTGAGGATAGTTGCCGGGCGCGCCATACTAGTTGCAGTGGAAGGCTACCAATGTGCTTCCTTCTCGTGGCGGAATGTCAATAAAGGATGACGGGATTGTCCGACATGGAGTACGGAAGCCCCTAGCTTAACGCAGAGGAAGAAACCCCCTATATATTAAAACTCCGCCACGTTGGCGATGTTTGTACAAAATTGGATTTCCGAGCCCTGCGGCTTAAGCGGTCCTTTTCCAAACGTAATAATCCGAACTCCTGCGCTTTACCACCCAGATATTATTATCCCTTAAATTTCTTTCTGACGTCTCGATGATCGCTGCATTGCTTCAACTCCAACTTCTCCCTGTACGTCTGTCGCGAAAATGCTTTCGGTGCTGCGCGAGCCGAGGTGGGAGGATTTCGCGGTCCGGCGCCGATCACGTGCGCGATGTGCTCCGGGCTAGCCTTAGCGTCTCTTTAAAGTATCGTAGCGGCTCGAGAGTAGAGAAGAAAAGCAGCATGAATAATAACTTCCGAGTTAAATAAAAAGTACTGAGTTGGGAGAACGAAAGTTTTCATACGCGATTCCTTGTGAAATTCATGAAAAAAAACTCTGATTCCAAGTCGCTTCGCACGCGCTCTTCTCGTTTTCTCAGCCGATGCTGCGGTAGTCCTTACCGACCCAATTAACGAAGCTTGGGTCGGGCAAAGTGGAACACGTAGCTGTTCAGCAAGCGGGCAGCGCGGCCAGAGCAGCATCCGTCCGTCCGTCGTCCGATTCTTCCTCTACCAGAAGCAACTACTCTGCCGTTGAAATGGATGTCTTCGCGCTTAATCAGCTCTCTCCTGGTCGTTTTCAGCTGCACTGACACACGATGCCTCCGCTGCGAAAACTCCTCTTACGAACTTGCAATAACTCTGTTCGTTTGAAATGGAGTTTTCAGTTTGGCCGCTTCTTCAGCTGCCGCGCGTCCATCAGTCACTACCTCTCAGCAGCAGGTCGTTTCAACCTCTACCGAACCCTCAATCACAATGCGGTTTGAAAATGTTTGAACGCGGAACGTCATTAAAGCTGCAGCTGTTGAATGAGGTCTGTGCTTCCGCTAGCTTCACGCTGATAATAGTGCTGGTTTTGTGGACGATTGCAGTCGTCTTCTCCTCTACGAACTTGCAATAACTCATCATTCGTTAAATAGCAGTTTCGACGTTGCCTAGCTTCCCGTCTCCCGTAATCTGTAGAGTGCGTCATGTAGCCAGCAGCAGCAGTAGCAGGCAGCGTCTCTCTACCGAACTTGCACTAACTCTGCTCGTCTGGAAATGGATGGGCTGTCAAGTTGCCAAATGTTGCTTTTTTTTTTTGGAAATTCTTCCGCTGTTACTACTGCCGGCCGCTTATACGGTTTCAGTTGCTGGTTGGTTGAGAAATACGGCTTTGAACGTCTAAGAAGGAATCGCTCGGCGGTTATCGTTTTCTCGTTCGCAAGGAAGGTTAAAACGAGTAGTTTTGTCCCCACGTTGATAATTTTATTTTTAAGGAAAAAAACGAGGATATTGCTGCTGCGCTGTGTCGCTGAAAGCGCATCCACCTGCCACGCGTGAGACTTTTCTACTCACTCTTTTACTAAAGTGAGAGCAGATCGCGCAAACAATTGCTTGCAATTTCCATCCCCTCTGTTTTCTTTCTATCTTCTCGCATTCGGACGGGCTGCTGTTGTTGAGTGTGCGTAACGTAACTAAAACGCAATGGTCATCACCTAGAACTTCCTTTCGCTCCTTGTTGATAAGAGGACCATTTCGAGGGAAGGATGCCGGTGCTATTACTGTAGCCGCTGCTGTTGCTACTGTGTCGCCTTTCGAAAGGTGATGCACGATCGGCGTGCAGGCGGGCGTTACCAACTCAGGCGTTTTCCTCTTTCCATTTTCGTACGGTAAACGTGCGCTGGCAAGTTGCCGTGTATTGTGTTACGCCGTAAGTTGCCAAAGTCCTCCGATGTATGTTCCTCCTTTCGACACAACTGCAAAGGGTGCGCATAGTGCTGCTGCACTCAGCATAAAAATTTGTATCAGTAATAGCTCGTGTCTCTCTTCTCGAACAGAGTTATTGAGGTGACGTTAACAAGAAGTCTGGTTGTGCCCATCTCGAAATTAAGTTTCGTTCGTTGCCACTGTGTTGCCGACCGCAGCAGCCTGAAAAAAGAAAGAGAGATAGAAGGAGAGGCGGAAGAGGAAGGAAAATTTGCGCGACCTCTCATGACAAAACGCTGAGATAGAGAAGGGTACGGACCACCCCAGCGCATAAGCATTTTGTTGCCGGATGGCGACCCGCCAGTCAGTAGTAGACCATCCTGAGAATGAGACGTGTTGTTTTTTAGTTCTCGCAGTGACGCTCCGACGGTTTCTTCACTGTTGCCGCAATGCGAAAGAAAACTCAAAGTGCACCTTTGTCGCTCTCGCTCATAATCAGCGACATCATCAGAAGCCTTTTTCCGCTAGTCCATGATGGCAGAGAGTTACTTTATCATCTTTATCTGATTGTAAGTTAGTGCACACGGTATTAGTAGATCCGCTAGTTTAATCGCTTGCGCTAATGCTGCTGCTGTTGCTGCAATAGAACTATTTGTTGCTCAAGGATCCGGGGATATTCCGTGCTTAAATCGGGGGTGGGCGTCACCTGAAAGACGCTACGCCAGGAAATCTACTAACGGAAATATCACCTACTATGCAAAACCATTCATCATATGCACAAAGCAGCAGCAGCTAAAAAGGCAGCAGGGAGAAATAACGTCCCGCTACCGTAGTAGTGATGGGAAATTATTTCCTGCCTCACTTATTAGTCGGCCGCGTTAATCTCTGATCGGTCCTATGCCGCAATAGTGCGCGTCACCTATGAAGAACGCTAACGCAGGAAGATCCAAATAAAATATATATCATCCACAGTATTAGCTGTCAGCAGCCCCACAGTACAGCGCGCAAGCGACGCCGTCTCTGCCATCCTCTGCGAATTTTACGAATTGTGCCTAAACCGGCCTTGCTTCAGGAGAGGAGTACCCGCATCACTTAAGCATATAAGTACGCGAGAGGAAAAGAAACCACAAGAATCTTAAGGGCGACTGAAAAGGTAGGAGCTCAGCGCGTAGGCGCAGGCCAGAAAGGTCCTTGTGAGCGCATGCGCGATATGGGACAGTAATCGTGTGGAAGCCGGATCCCATCATTGCTGGTGCCGGAGTACTTGACCCTGGTGACTTTATTCAGTTCTTCACCGTCGATGCTCATCGAGAGTCGGAGATGCTTGGAAAATCGCCAGCCAACACGGTGGTTAAACCCATCAAACGCTAAAATATCCCCACAGAGACCGATAGAGAAACAATACCGCGACAAGGAAAGTTGAAAAGAACTTGCAAAGAGAGATCAACGAGAGCGTGAAACTACAGCAGCTAAGCGAGAGCGTCTCAGTACCCGAACATGGTCGGCTTATCAATTCACCCCCGGACTGTAACGCAGCCGTTGGTCAAACGTAGTTGACGGATCGGAGATTCTTCTCGGGAGATTTCCCGAGTTTTCGAACTGGTCGACCCGACGTATTCAGGCAGCGAGCGCCGAAGGGGGAATTCGCAACTGCTGGCCGACAGTCAGCGGCACCGCGGCCTTCGGAGTGCCGATGACCACGACGCGGGTCGTCGAGAAACCGCTAACCCCGAGCCAGCGAAATGGTCGCGACACGGCTTCGCCGGATGAACAGACGCCGCCGGGTTTCCGAGATTTGCGGGGGCGCCCCGATCTGCTCTTGATCTGACGGCCTCTCGGACGGTTACATGTTGTAAAGTGTGCTCTGAACGGGGGTATACTCTCTCACCACCTCGCCGCCCTGAACGGAGGCGATCGTGCCCCCGCTATGTTCGTGCAGCGCGCCGACGCGGCTGTAGTTTGCAACAGCTTACTCGTCCCGTCTTGAACCACGGACCAAGAAGTCATGATTATGCGGCAAGTCAAAGGGGCTGTCTAAACCCCAAGGCGAAAACGAAAGTGATCCTCTTCATAGCGGCTGATCTTTCGGGTTGCTGCGTAGGTATTTCCCAGTCGCCGTGTCGCCCTCACGGGGTAAATTTCGGACCGGCTGAGGATTTAGCCTCTGGTCTCCCCCCGATTAGCCACCCTGTATGTGCGGCGCAAGCCGGGGCCCGCGCCGCTCCTTCCCGCTGTTAATGCCTAACCGGCTAGCTTCCCGCTTTCCAAACAATTATGACAAATTTTTTTGTTGTTCTTCGGGGGACGGGGCACAGTACGATAGGTCGACGTTTCGCAGCTTGTTAAGTTGCAGTAGCGCTTCCGAGCGCAAAGTATCTGGCTACCCGAAAGATGGTGATCTATGCTGCCAGGATGAAGCCAGGAGAAACCCTGGTGGAGGTGTCCGCAGCGATTCCCACGTGCAAATCGATCGTCAGAGCTGGCGCATAGGGCGAAAGACCAATCGAAACATCTAGTAGCTGGTCCCCTCCGAAGTTTCCCTCAGCATTAGCTGGTGCTCATTTCGCGCATTGAGAGTTTCATCCCGGTAAAGAGAAGATTAGGGGTTCTTGGGGATCAAATTTCCTCAGCCCATTCTCAAACTTAAACAGGGTGCAAGAAAAGGGTCTTTCTTCATATGAAGCCTCTTATGTCGAATCGAGTACTAGTGCCATTTATTGGATAAGCAGAATCGCCGACTTCTGATGAACAAAAGTCGAGTAAGGGCCTACAGTACCGGACTATGATAAACCAAGAAAGCGTGACGCTCGCTCAAGACACGCAGGTCAGGGGTAAGTAGTATCCGCACGGGTAGGTGCGTCCATGGAATGGCCATCGCAAGAGTGCTGTAACAACCACCTACCGAAGCGACTAGCCCTGAAAATGGATGGCGCTAAGGCCGGTCCCCGATACTCGTAAATTAGAACACACTCTCTTCCCTTTTCTCTATCCAACATTCATCGCAGCTTCATATGTAGGGATGGATAGGGTCTCGAATCCTCGACGAGTAGGAGCGCCGGAGTGGCGCAGCAAAGTCTCATGGCGAAGCCGGAGTGGAGCCGCCTCCGGTGCAGATTTTGGTGGTAGTAGCAAGTAATCGGATGGAAACCTCGAAGTGTTGCGCAAGGGTTCCTCTTCAACTGCGTTTGACGAGGGTAGTCGTCTTAGCCGCGGCTAACGCTTTGTAGTCGTAGCACCGCGGTTTCTTAATGCAATCCAAATGAGATTTCACGTTTGCGCGCACTTGTCACTTTCTCGGAAGCGGCAGGCAGGAGACTGGAACAACAAACATTGAGTAGCGGCGCGACAGCAGAAGAGCAGCACGTGGTAATGGCTGAGCTGGATTGCTACGTTTCGCATACCCTCCTTCTTAGATTTACTCTGTTCTGATTTCTGTTCGCTTTCGAGGCAGGTTCAGGCAGCAGCGACTTGAACACAGTTGGAGTGCGGCGCCGACACAGCAGGCAGTTGTAATGACTGGCAGATCTGCTAGTTTCGCTCCCTCCTTTAGTTCTCTGTTCGTTTCTGTTCGCATCGGGTCAGCAGCCAGCACAGGGCAGGCAGGCAGCAGGCACTGGCAAACAACAACATTGAGTGCCCCGCGCACGACAGGCAGCAGCGCAGCAGGTCGTACATGGCTGCTCTGGAATTGCTACTGTTTCGCTCCCTCTTGCTTAAGTTTCTCTTTCTGATTTCTGTCGCTTGAGGTGGCAGGCAGCCAGGCAGGCAGGCCACGCAGCAGACTGGCAAACAACAGTGAGTGGCGCGGCGCACCCAGCCTAGCACAGCGCAGCAGCGTCGGTACATGGCTGGCTAGGATTGCTACGTTCGCTCACCTCCTTCTTAGGTTTCTCTGCTGTTTGTTTTGATCTGTCGAAAACCTTTTTTCTCATTTGGCATGAGAATGATGTGTTAGATTTTCGTCGGTTGCGCTGGTGCGAAAGGGGAACCCGTCAATATTCCGGAACTAGGCACGGGGAAGATATTTATATCGTGGACTTTGCACGCTCGATGCTCCTGGTAACTGGAGATATTGCCTCAGCCACTGGTGGCGTTCCGGGAGGAGCTTGCTCTTTTCTTCATTAAGCGCCGCGGGTCCTGGAATCATTTCGATAGAAGAAAGGACTTAGACATACGTGGTCTTCCGAAGAGCGTCGCATTTGTTGCGGCGTCCCGCGTGCCGTTGCCCCGTCTTTGAAACCTAGTGGTGGAGGGTGTGCTCTACTCACGAGTCCAATCTTCGCGCCTGTCAGTACCCAGAACCATCAGGTCCCCGAGGTTCGCAGTCTCTTTTCGCTAGATCGAACTGCTAGGTAAGAGGAAGTCGCAAAACTCCGATCTAACTTCGGGGAGAAAGGATTGGCTCTGGCAGGCGGGGCAGTCGTGACGATCTCCGGAAGTCGGCTCGGGCATGGGCTCGGCAGGCCGTTCAACGAGTCTGGATAACGAACTCCATTAGCTGTTACCGATGCCGGACGTACGCGTCGTCGTCCTCCCCTCCGTGAACGAGGGAGCGAGGACGGAGGTTCGTCGCGCGGCAGCCGGCAGTTCTTATTGCCGCGCTGCTGTCAGCGAGCTGGTTGGTTTTCAAAGGGGGAGATCGCAGCAATGCGGTCTCTTTCCAGCTTTGGCCTTCCATCCGTCTCGGCTGGCTACTAACGTCCAATTCAGAACTGGCACGGACCAGGGGAATCCGACTGTCTAATTAAAACAAAGCATCGCGATGGCCTCCACCGGTGTTGACGCGATGTGATTTCTGCCCAGTGCTCTGAATCTCAAAGTGAAGAAATTCAATGAAGCGCGGGTAAACGCGGGACAACATAACTATGACTCTCTTACAGGTAGCCACATGCCTCGTCATCTAATTAGTGACGCGCATGAATGAATTAACGAGATTCCTACTGTCACCTAACTACCGTCTAGCGAACCCACAGGCAGCGGAACGGCCTGCAGACACAGCGGGAAAGAAAGAAACCCTGTTGAGCTTCGATCTAGTTTGACATTGGAGAGACATGAGAGTGTAGAATAACGTGGGAGGCGTCGGACGTTTACTCCTCCGCGCTGCAGATGGGATATGTTGGGTTTAGAGGCGCGACGGGGTTGACGGCCGTCAGCGTCCCTACTTTCCCTCCGTCCGGTCTCTAATTATTACCATCACCTATACCGAACTCTTCTCGGAGGTATCCTTGCCGCCAGTGAAATACCACACTCTTCATCGTTTCTCCACTAACTCGATAATGCGCGTGAACCCAGCCGTTGGGGGGGGGGGGGGGGGGGGCTTTTTTTTAGGCCGCCCTTCCTATTCCGCTCCCTTCCCTTGATTGAGGGTCAGGTAATAAATTTGCTGCCTTTAAGCGAGGTGCGCGTCGGGCCGCTGCTATCTTCGAGAAAGCAAATTCGAAAGCGTCACCGCTGGCCTTTGTTCGGAAGTCGCAGTCGGTGGTCGTACTTTCCTGTCGTCTCCGTTTTCTCGCGAGCCTCCTCTCTTTGTTTCGTCCGTCCGCAGTAGTTGCGTAGTAGTTTCGAGCTGCTGCCCGCTGCTCGCGGTTAGCGTGTCGCGTATTGAATTGTGAATAGTAGCGCGAAGGCGGTCGGGAGAGAGTGCGTCATCCGCCGTCGAAAATTCTCCGGGTTTCGGCGCGCTTTTCCGACGCGGTCGCAGGACAGTGTTCAGATCGGAGTTTGACTGGGCGGTACATCTGTCAAAAGATAACGCAGGTGTCCCAAGGCCAGCTCAGCGAGGACAGAAACCTCGAGTAGAGCAAAAGGGCAAATGCTGCTAGAAATCCGGATTTCAGTCACGAATACGGACGTGAAAACGAGACTCTCGATCCTTTTGAACTCTCTAGATGATATTGAAGCAAGAGGTGTTCAAGAAAAAGTTACACCACAAGGGGATAACTGGGTCACTAGTGACGGCCAAGCAGTATACATAGCGACAGTCGCTATTTTTAATCTTCGATATAGATACAGGACTCATTCACTATTCATTGCGTGGCAAGAACACGACCAAGTGTACGGATTGTACAACCGCTAAACGAGGAACGTGCAGCTGGTGTTAAATAGACACGTCGCATAACAAGGTTGAGTTTATACACCATACTAGTGTCCAGTAAAACGGGCCGTGGCGATGATACCCAGCTCAGAAGTAAACGAGAGAGAAACAGACGGGGCGAAACCTCGGATGAACAGCACTTGGCTAGAATAAGACCATTGGTTGAGCGAAGACTACGTCCGCCGGACTTCATGACCTGAACGCTACATGAAGCTGAAGCCGAAGTCAGGAATGCCACGGACACAATGAACATGAGAAAAACAAAGGTTACCTGTGAGTAGAAAACGAATAAACCGAGGGATCTCCTCCGAGAGGTCCTTGGATCGAAGTAGGCTATGTTCTAGAGACGAATAAGCAGACACAAGATCTCAAACCACATTTAAATACACAACTCGCCGCATTTGTGAAACAACGCGTGAAAGACAGCGAGTCATGACAAACGTATCCCCTCTGACAGCGTCACATCCTTAACCGGCTAGCTCACTCGAGTTTCACACGCCTCGGAAGTCCCCCTTCGGTGTCTAGTTTCGGCTATGTGACCGAGCGAGTGAAAGTTCATACCAACATAACCCTGAAAGCGGAAAGCAAAGGAGCACCGCCATGCGCAGACTTATCGAGAACTTCGAAATCGCATATTCACTTCAGCGAAGATTGCACAGGAGCAAGACGGCCATAAGAACATAGAGAAACACGATTGTACAGGGCAGAAATGATCGCTAAGTGAATTCGAACGCCGACATACGGTAACATGGCTCAGGCCAGTATCTATATGCCCTCTCGTCAGAAAGGAAGAAGAGATGAAATACATAGACGGTCAGTGACTGTCACAATCAATGGCCTCTACCGAATACGCTATTTGACTGACTGGCAATTACAGCCAGTAGAGTAATCACGCCGAATCGATATGTATAACAACTTTAACGTACCAGGAAACCACGGAGGATGTAAATGTAAGAAGTAGTCAGAGTCCACTTAATTACGAGAACGAGCGCATATGAAAGCATCATCCCATTTAAGTAACTAGAGCTGCAAAGTTCAACCCCATACTTACGTATGCGGAGACGTTGGAGAGTGCCTTGCTGCCTGGCCACCCTGATCTTAGACAAAAAAAATATTACAGCGGCAGGATAGGTGGCTGCTGCCAAGTGTTTTCCTCACGACGACAGCCAGGTACTGCAGCAAGCAACTGTACGAAAAGTGTTGTTGTTGTGCACTGTGACCTCCGATTAAAAGGTAGCGAAGGAAAATATTAGTCCAAGTACGTCAGTTACCACACACGGATTCGAAAATTGAAAAAATTTCGCTAAGTCCAGCGTGAAGATGATTCCCTGAGAAACGCATAGCTAAGGGTGACTTAGGGAAAATACGATTCGAATCAAAACTCTGAATATCTCCGCGACGATGTGCCTGAGAAAGCTCCTCTCTTCGATCGAAGTCCTATCCTGTTTCTGGTAAGCATTCGCCGCTTAAGGGACGAGAGTCGACAACCCTCGAGCCGGCCGCCTTTGACAGAGACCTACCCCTCTCACTGTCTTAGAGGCGAAAGGGTTTCGATGGGAGGAAAGGAGAGGAGTTTTCGCAGCGCGAGCGAGATTTTCAGTGACCTGGAGGAAGGACTCTGCGTAGCATCTCTACGAAGCAGGTAGCAGCCGACCCCCATTGTAGTTTAGGTCTGCTCATTATAGTAAAGAAAACAACACTTTTACTGGCACGTGTTTCGGATTCGCAATTGAAAAATTTCGCTAAGACCAGCGTGCAGTTGATTCCTGAGAACGACATAGCTCAGGGGACTTACGCGAAAACAAAACCGATTTCGAACCAACTCTTGAATATCATCGCGCGATGTGCCTGAGAAAGCTCCTCTTCGACTCGAAGTCCGGCGGATGCCTTTCCTGGCTCAAGGCGAATATTCCGCTTTAACGCTTCAAGTGGACGAGAGTCTGGAATCCGTCACGAGCCGGCTACACTTCACAATACTTGCTTCTCTCACTGGGTCGTAGGCAAAAAGGGTCGCTGGGAGGAAAGGAGCAGGAGTTTTCGCTGCGCGGAGTATTCCAGTGACCTGGAGGAAGGACTCTGAGTAGCTCTCTACGAAGCATGTAGCAGCGACCCCAATTGTAGTTTAAGTCTGCTGCCTGTGGAGTTAAAGATAAACTTTTTGTCCAATCCAGCAGTCATACACGAAGCCCGGGGAAAAGGAAGGCCACCAAAATTGCATCTCACTACGAAGCAGCACAGCAAAGCAGACCTTAGGTCTGCTGCTTTCCTATGTGGAGTTTGAAAAAATTTTTTGTCTCTTTTTTTTTACTAATCCAAAAGGTCTTCCGGCTGAATGATTTTTCGAATCAACAACTGAAAGTAAAGCTTCCTCCTGGCTGCCGCGCGAAGCCGCGGCCGGCTCACGGGGTTATACATGTATTTATAAATCGGTCATCATTAGCAAGGCAACTGAAAGGGTAGAAAGGAAGTGAAAATTACCTCTCGAACCAGGTGGATTGCCATAAAACCTTCCACTGTTACATTCCTTGAGAGTATTGACTTAGAAAAAAATAAAACTCTTATCTCCCAATTACCCTCACGGGACTGGCCGAACCGACCGCTTACCCGACACTAGGAATAATCTCAGCGCGATTGTTAGCCCGAAAGAAATCTACACTCTCTTCGACTCAAGTCCCGGCGAGAAAGGCTGTCTGTGCCCCCCCTCAGTCATTCCTTTCGAGCGTAAAGGACGAGAGTCGGAAATCGTCGTACCCTGCCACATTCGGAGTGAGCCAGGCTCTCCTCACTTCTGAGGCGAAGGTTCGCTGGAGGAAAGGAGAGATTTTCGCTGCGCAGATATTCCCGTGAAAAGCTGGATTGGAAGTCATTTCTCCGGCACGCGCTCGACCAAAGGCGTTCACTCATGCCGCCCACAGGTAAGAGTTTGCCTCCTAGGTTCCAGGTATTGCGATTCGAAATTGAAAATTCGCTAAGTCCAGCGCGCAGTTGATTCCTGAGAAACGCATAGCTCAGCGGGTGACTTAGCGCACAATTCTATCTCGAATCCGAACATTGGATATCTCGCGCGATGTTGCCGGAGAAAGCTCCTCTTTGACTCTAAGTCCCGGCGGGATGCTTTTTATTGCAACTATGAATTTAACAGAGAGGGACGATAGATTCAAGAATCCCTCGAACCCCGGAAGCCTTGACAAGACCTGCCCCTACTCACTGTCTTAAGTAGCGACAAGGGTTTCGCAGAAGACAGAGAGATTTTCGCGCGCAGAAATATCCGTGAAAACCTGGTCGGAAGCATTTCTCGGCCCGCTCCGACAAGGGCGATCATATGGCCGCGCAGGGTAAGAGAGGTCGGTTTGGGATTTCGAAATTGAAAATTTCGCTAAGTCCAGCCTGCTGTTGACATTCCCTGAGAAGCGCATAGTCAGGCTGACTTGGCGGAAAATTCTATGGTCGATTCCCAACTTCGGAATTATCTACGCCGATGTGTCCGAGCACTCCTCTTTCCCCTGAGGTCCCGCGCGGAAGGAGAGGAGCTTTCGACTGCCGAGATATCCCGTGAAAGCTGGATTCAGGGAAGAATTTCTCGGCCGCACTCGACAAGGTCGATCTATGGCCGCCCACGGCAAGAGGTTGCCCCCTCGTCCGGTTTGGGATTCGAAAGTTGAATTTTCGCTCAAAGTCCAGCGTCGTTGAATTCCCTGAGAAAACGCACTACTCCAGGATGACTTGGTCGGAAGAATTCTATTTCGAATTCCCAACCTTCGGAAAATATCTCGCGCGATGTTGCCCGAGAAAGCTACCTCTCTTGACTCTAAGCCGGCGAGGATGCCTGGTTCCTTTGCAAGGCATCGCAGTTTTGACGTGAAGACAGAGTCAAGAATCCCCGCAACCCGAAAGCCTTTGACAGAGACCTGCCTCTCTCACTGTCTTAGGCGAAAGGGTTTCGCAGGAGGAAAGGAGAGGAGTTTCGCTGCGCGAGATATCCCGTGATAACCTGGATTCGGGAAAGCATTTCTCGGCCGCGCTCGCCAGGGGCGATCATATGCGAACCAGAGGTAGAGATATCCCTCCTCGGTCCAAAGTCCGACTTATGGAGAAATCTTCGCGCGTATGTTGTTCCTGAGAAATCTTCCTATTTCGACCCTGAAGTCCGGCGCAAGGAAAGCGACGGTTTCGACCTGCGCGAGATTTTTTTTCCACGTTGGGGAAAAACAGGAAAAGGGGGCCCGGAGATTTTGGGGAGAGGCTTTATGGGCCGCGCTCGACAAGGCGATCATAGGGCACGCCCACGGACAGAGATATTCCCCCCGGTCTTTGGCTGATCGCGATTCGAAATGAAATTCGCTCAGATCCAGAAGTCTTAGTGTTATTCCCTGGGAACGCCGATAGCTTCATCGGGACACTTTGCGAAATACGCATTTGAATTCGGACTTCGGAATATCCGACGCGCTGTTGCCCAAGAAGCTCCTCTTTCACCCAGCAGTCCGGCCAGGGAAGGAGAGAGAGTTTTCGCTTGCGCGAGATATTTTCCGTTGAAAACTGCGATTCGGACAGCATTTTCCGCCGCGCTCAGACAAGGGCGATCATAGAGCCGCCCACGGCAAGAAGTTTGCCACCACGGTCCGGGTTTGGGATTCGAAATTGAAAAATTTCGCAAAGATCACAGCGTAGCGTCTTGATCGTCCTGAGAATTATCGACCAGATGCTCAGGGGTGAACCTTAGCGGAAAAATACGAAGTTTCGAATGCCCGACTTGGAAATCTCCCGCGATTTTGCCCGAGCAAAACTCCACTTTATGAGAAGTTCTGAGTCGCCGGCGGAAGCGCAGAGGAGGTTTTCGTGCGCGAGATTTTCCCGTGAAACCTGGATTCGGGAAGGCATTTATCAGCCGCGCCTCGACAACAAGGGCGATCAATGGCCGCCCACGGTAGAGATACCGCCTCTCGGTGTTCTCAAAATGCCGAGCTGTGGAAAATATCTTCGCGCGTTGTTGGCCAAGAAGATGAGATCCTCTTATATAAACACGTACCCTGAGCTGCCGCGCGGGAGTAGAGAGGAGGTAGTTCGCCATGGCGCGAGGGATTTTCGCTGTGTAAAAGGCTGAGATTTCGGAAGGCTATTCTCGGCCGCGCTCGACAGGGCGATCATTCCCATCGGCCCGCCCAGGGTAAGAGAAATCCCCCCTCAGTCCAAAATCTCGAACCGGAATCTTTGGAATGATTCTCGAAAGCGTTGTGCTTGAACTGTGAAGAAAAACGCATTCAGCTCCTTTTCACGCCGGTAGACCTCTGATGTCACCCAGGGAGCAGGACAGTGAGAAGGCAGAAGAGAGTTCGGCAGAGCGCGAGTGATCGTCGGAGAATTCTCGATTATCCCGCTGAGCAGAGGCGCATGTAGTTGAGGGAGAGAAAATCTCGCCATCTTCTCTGGCCTGCGAGCCCCTTCAGGACAACGGGCGCGGGATTCAAGAAGAGAGGGACCGGCTTCCTACGCATGGGCACAGCGAGTGACTCTCGAGGAAAGACTCGGGATGGCAGTAAGGTAGAGAGAAATAATTCGCTAAGTCCAGCGTGCTGTTGATACCCTGAGAAACGCATAGCTCAGGGGTGAACGTTAGCGGAAAATAACGATTTACGAATCCGACTTTGAAAAATCTCCGGCGATGTTGCCAGAGAAATCTCCTCTTTCGACCCTGAGTCCCGGCGGGAGGGAAAGGAGGTTTCGCTGCGCGAGATTTCCGCTTGAAAACCTGGATTCGGGAAAGGAATTTC